>PVJS01003131.1:0-49905 GCA_004027185.1 Glis glis
ATGTATGTTAACACCAAACTGATACTCATTGTGATGTGAGACTACAATGCACCAATAAAATCATAAAAAAATATTCATAGACTAAAAAAAAAAAAAAGAAAAAATGTCCATAGGCAGAAACCTGAGATAAACATGGAACTCTCCTAAGGCACTTCCTTTCTTTCAAGGATCACCCCTACTCTGTTCACTGCCTTAAAACAGTTGATGTATGACTTTCACCAAATTTTGTAATTGCTTATGTTGTGAGGATGAGTCTGATACTGACCACTCTTTGTCAGAATTCTAAGTCACATGATACAGTCATAAAATATCTGTGCGCGCTTCACAACCCTTTCTAGGCCACTGACTTTCTTAAAGCATCTCCATTATCTACCTTGGTGCCTAGCTTATGGTAAGTATTGCATATGAATGAATGAGTAATTTGTGTTTTAAGTTGAGAAAGATTTTAACTAATGAGCTGTGGTTACTAGTATCATGAAGGGTCCTCTGACAATTGAAATGTCTCTAACACAACAGATCACCATAAATTTAAAGAGCACTTGAGACCAGAATCCAGAGTGATATATATTCCATATACTGACAATTGGTCTGTGATCTTGCCAAAGATAATTAATTCCTCTAAGCTTCAGTCTCAAATCTGGAAAATCAGACTTAAAAATGGCCTGGGGTGATCATTGGAATAGATTTTAAAGCATGTCATATGCAATATAGCTAAACTATATATGGTAGGATCTGGGTATTAGTGTTTTTTTTTAAATGTAAATCCCCAGATAATTCTAATAACTGCCAAAATGATAAATTAGTGCTAGAGAAGATGTTTATACTTGTTGAAAAGTAGTCACCTAAATTGTGGCTTTCTGTTGATGATAATGTACATAAGCTTGAACAAACATATTCCAATATCTGGATGAGTTTAACTTTAAGAAAATAAATACACTACTTGTCATGCCATAAACTATGGACAGTTTGTTTACCCTTATTGCACAGAGTATAGACTTTACTATTAAAGTGACTGTTTAACTAGAAGGGAAAGTAGGAAGGCTCAGAGCAAACAAAAGAAGTGGGTGTTAGTGGTGAGACACAAGGCCCATGGGAACTTAGGTAAGAAAGAATGGAAAAATACCAGAACTACTGGAGTTTTTCATAAGGAAAGATATCTACAGATAAGAGGAGACTGGGTTAGCTGGGCGTGGTGGCGCACGCTTGTAATCCCAGTACTTTGGGAGGTGGAGACCGGAGGATCCGGTTCGGGGCCAGCCTCAGCTACTTAGTGAGGTCCTCCGCAACTTCGTGAGACCCAGTTTCAAAATAAAGTATAAAAAATAGGGCCGGGGTGTAGCGCAGAGGTAGAAGGCCCCTGGGTTCAATCCCCGGTACTGCAAAAAAAAAAAAAGAGGAGACTGGGTTAAAGAAAGCTTCTGCTGGAGGGTGCTAGAAGGAAACTGTCTGCTTGGAGAAACAGAATGAGCTTAGGTTTCAGAGCAGCAACAACTGACTGGGAATTATGCCTTGTTAGGCTGCAAAAAATCACCACCACCCCGGAGAAGTAAAATGACAAGTGGGTTCCCAAAGGGAAAAGGAGAGATGAGGCCAGAATATGGGGTAAGAGAACAGAGAGAATAAATCTGCAGAGATTTAACAAATCAACTTGCAGCCTTTGAAATGCCTTTCTTCAGGCTGATGCAAGTGTGCTACACAAGAATGGGAACCTGCAGAAGTAGAGCTAATCATCATGAGTTGGTATCGACCCAAAAGGGAAGAAAGATATTCTGAATTATGAAAACATGATTATCACCATGGAAGCTAGGGTTAGAAATAACATCACAGTTAAGTATGAAACAAAGATTTCTCTGAGAGAAAGTCATTACTGAGATCCCCAAATTAAACTAGAAATAGGGAGAGAAGGTGACATCCTGCGGAGAGCCTGTGATGCGATATCTTTGGAAACAGTTAAGAGTATTTCCCAGTTTCTCATACGGACATGTTTTCTCTTACCCAGCAGTCAAGGCATTGACTCATAAGACCAGTGGGCGAGGCAGGCTGAGACCCCAAAGCTGCCTCTGGAAGCTCAGAACAACCAGAGAGAGCCAAGGCCAGTGTGACATGAGATGTCTGTAAGCTGTCATGCTGTCTGAGACTTTCAGTTTCATAAATTAGAGGAGACGGGACAGATACATTTCTGATAGCTCCCAAACTGTTTAATAATTATATTTCAGTCAAGGTAGTTCAACTAAGCAATTATAGAAATAGTATGATTCTAGGTTTTAATTACTTACATCTTAACAATTTTCTTAAGTAAAATTACTTTTCCTACGTTCTTTTTTTCCATTCTGTCTTTCTTATTGGTCTGAGTTGCAATCTTCCTCCTACTGTTTCCCCTTATACTGCAAGAGGAAGAAAGGGTTGATAGCCAAAGTCTCATGTGTCCCACAGCCCTAAATATTGATCAACTTCAAATGTCCAAACCTTCCAGATGTACACTTGGTAAATTAATTAATCCCAGATGAACACTTGGTGAATTAATTAATTCCAGATGAACACTTGGTGTATCAACTTGTTAATGTACACCTCCTTACTCATTTTCCAAGTAACTGTTAGAGGCTCTCTTTTTAAGTTTTAACCCACTAAATGTGAGCCTCTTCTCCATTTTCCCTTTTCTTTCTCTCACACATCTGATTTGAACTCCAGATTTTTCAGGACCTCTGAGCCATCTTTACAAGCCTGGTGTCCTTGACCTACACCATTCAGCCCACAGGAGGGGCTGGGCAAAAGGCCAAAGGCCCGCTTTAGTAGGAAGAATATATTTTCTAGTAATTCATCACTTCCACTATAAATTAGGAAAACGTATTTCTGCTGAAGCTAATGATTTATTAAGAACGCTTTTAAGCAGTAAATCCTGTCCCTTCCCATTCTCTAGGCAGTAATGGCAATGTTCAAGTCTCAGACAAAAAGAAAGCTGACCTTTACAGAGATGACACACTTTCTAAAAAGCAGTTAGAGTTGTCAAAGTCATAATAGGAAGCCTTGGGAAGGGGCATGACCCCAGTTTCAAAGTCATGACTCTCACCTCTAATGGATGAGGGTGTCTTAGATGACAGGATGGGGTACAACGACAGAAGAACCACTCCTGGGAGTAACTGAACCAGTTATTAATTTTTACCTGTCAGCTCCAAACCTATCTTTCTTTATCCCGTTTCACAATAGAAAAACCAAATTCTGCACATTTTTATTTTTAAACACAGAACACCTGTACAACCCTTCAACCAGCTTCCCTCAATATTTATCATCTTATATAACAAAGTACGATTACAGAAGCTAAGAGATTCACATTCCTGCAACGCTATTAAATAATCCACATGCCTTATTTATATTTTGAACAGAAGTAAAGGATCTGAAAGTGAAGAGGAAAGACACTGAAGGTCATTTTTTTTCCTCCGTCACAATTTCCCCAGTGGCATTAAACTCCTATGTAAAACGTAAACAAGAAATATCACGTTACATGATTAAGAGTAACACCTCCAGCTGCTATGATTGTATTTATTTTTCACAGCAGCAATCCACATTTAGTTACTGCAGTGTATGGAGACTAACACATCTGTCAGCATGGCAGTGAGCATTTATTTTGATCATTAACAATTCTTGAGCCATTCATCATAGTAATGCTAATATAGTTGGCTCCTTTGAGGCAAGGTACTCCCTGGAATCCCATTGTTATTGTTTTTTTGTGCCAATAGAAAATTATTTCTGAGCCTAAGAATGAAATTTTACCTAAGATTGCTTATTGTGGTTAAGATCATTAAATTAGGAAAGGGGAATTGTCTTAAGTGTAGAATGAATACATGTGTTGCATGAACGTGGAACATCTCTTTACTGGGGATTTTTTAATGGCAAAAGATTTAACTATTCAACATTTATTGTGCAACAGATGGTGCTTAAAAATTGTTCTAGTAGTTTATTGTTTTGTAAAATTACAGGCAGGTAATGCTAACTGACACTTTAGCACAAAATTGGCATGTATTTTCTCAAAAACATTAACGTTTACCTTTTAATTAACTTAGTTGGCCAGAAAAGGCATTTAATACCACATATATGGCTAAATCATTGTGACTCTCCACAGAAAAACAATGAAATATATCTCAGTGTTTAATAATACAACCCCACTAAACAGTGCTTAGCTTTTCTTTGTTTTATTGGGGAAATATGAATTAATCTGTTCCTACAATCCTATGTAATTGGCATACATATTCCAGAAACCTACTTAAATACCCAAGGACAAATGAAGACAGAAGTGGGGGAGAATTTTTTCATTTTTTGAAACATATTAGTACTATAGGCTTATATTTGAAGAGTATTATTTGTGTCCATTTTAATTGTATGCATTGCGTTTATCAGTTCAAATGTTTCCCTGTCATTGTCCTTGTGTGTTCATCTGTAAGCTCTAACACAGGTTAATCAATAAGTTGATAGACATATAGCACACTACTCAATGTCAGATTTATAGTTCCTTAGCAGTCAGATGGTTGAGAATTCTTCTAATTCTATTGGTTGAGAAATTCATGTGAAGTTGTCTAAGGCTATGCAACAAACCAGAGACAGTAATTTGATTCCATTCTCTAGTCTTTTTCTTTTCACTATTATTGATCAAATATTTCAGACAATGAATAGTTGATCCATCATTTACTTATATTAAGAAATTTTAATATAGTACTATATGCCAGGGACTTAGAATATAGGGATTTAAATAAAAGCATGATCTTTGACTTTAGATTATTTATAATACAAAGTGTGGGCACAAAAATCTAACTTAGTAGTGATCGAAACGTATTGCATGGTCATTAGCAGACTGGGTAGGATCAAATTGTACTTTGGTAGGGCCACTTTAGCTGCAGCATGAAAACATTCTAGAAGAACAAGGGTGGCATCAGAGAGGCAAGCACGGTGTCATAGTGGCATAAACATCAATAGCAACAGGTTGGTCCTAACAAACACATTCTGATGAATATATTAAAAGATACATGTGGTTTATTGGAGAACTGGATAAAAAGAAGCAGGCCACAGGCAGCGGGAGATGTTAAACTATGATGGGCTAAAACACAGAGGTTTTCATCAGTCCTACAGGGAATTTTGAATGTGGACCTTGGTACTACACATTGACCAATCATAGAAAATGGGCTAGGCGTGGGGAGGAGCTCAACAGGGAAAGAGACAATTCTCCTGAGCAAAGATCACATGCACAGGAGAGGCTGCACAAGCGCTAGCACTAGGGAAGACAAAGTAATGGTGGCTAAGTCCTGAAGGAGGCACTGGGATGGTGCACCAAGGTATTCACTATGGAGTGGAGGGAGAAAGGCTAGGGAGAGATTTACAAGGTTGAAAACTGGGGTTTTCTTAGATGTATAAAAAGAAGGGTCAAGGAAGACTTCTGATTAGACATATTTTTTCATGGTGTTGCTAACCACGGTGGGGGATGTAATGATTCCAGTTGGGGTGTCCCACCCAGGAAAGAAATATATTTGGCTATTAGATGAGAAAAATGTCTAGATGGTGACACTGGATACGGAATTAGTAAGCAGCCACCGATGCCATGATGTATAGGTGACCTAAGGGTGTATACAGAATGAAAAAAGGTAACCGGTTAGAACAAAAATCTGAGAACATCAATAGTCAATTACTTCACAAATGAGTTAGGAGTGGGCATGAGTTGAGAGCAAGACTAAGAGGGAGAGGGGTTTGTTTCGTGAAAGAGAAAGTCTCCAGCCATGTTAAATGCTATCCAGATTTTCAGGAAGATGGGTATTTTTAATAGCAATTGGAATTTAACAAAATCAAATTTATTTGTGACCATGGACTAGAATAATGTACAAGAAAAATAATGGAAAATGATTAAATGGAGACCATGGTTGTGCTACCCTATTAATATTTTCTCTATGGAGTGAAATAAACATGGCAGAGACTTGAGAGAAAAGGCCAAAGGAGGTTCCATTTTATAAAAATTATAAGAGTGTTTAAAGAAACAGAAAAGATTTAAATGTGAACATGGAATAAGAGTTTCTAAATGTGAATCTGGTGCTATATTTAGAGCCAAATTAAACTATACTTGGGAAAACGCTGTGGTACAATCTGATTACACTCAAGTCAATCCAAACTACCTTATAAAAGAAAGGGGTCATAATGACATTACAGGGTCGGCTCTGCTAATTCAGAGGGGAAAACTGCAAGATTTCAGAAACAAATGAGACCAGGAGTTAAATAACACATAGCAGCTTTTCTGTCACATCGCTTGCCCTCTCTTTACATTTACTTCATTATATTTCTCTATTATGCACAATTCCCAGATGGTCCAAAAAGCAAGAAGTTCCAGAACTGTGTCTATTGTCCTTCAGTAGCATGAGAAAAGAACTTGCTCTACTTTTATTCAATACCTAGTGCAATAGTGAGACGTAGTAACATACTATGGATTAGTAATAAAAAAGCCAGGAATTAGGCCCACTCAATTGAAGGGAAAAAATTCTAATTGGAGACATTGGGAAGGAAATGAAAAGAAAACATTCAAGGAAGACTGAGGAAGGGAACAGTTCATATAAGGTTACATCAAGAATGTGTCACTACCAATTTAACTAATATGTTTGGCGAGGGAGGATGGGCGAGGGGGCCGGTATAGGAAGGGAAATATATCAAGTGATGTGGTGCGTGTACCACTTTGAATCTCACAATGATATATAAACACATTGCAACAATTTCAAAGAAAAAAGAAAAGAAAAGCAAGCATTGAGATTTAGAAGAAAATGCAACTCAAACAGGGAGAGTTTTCACAAATGCTTATGCAAGGACAAATCCGAACCACAACAAGGTTTAATTCTCTTCAGAATATAAAGAGAATTTCCCCCTCTCCCATTTCTTAGAGAATTTACTTTGGAAAACTCTTAAATTCATTTCATTCTCGGAAACGTATATAAGTCTCTTTAAAAGCTAAGTAAACCTTGTTCCAAGTCGAAGGCCAAAGAAAGTCCTCCCTGAAGATTGGAGAATCATCTCTTTGTAGTGTAATTAAGGAAAACAGCACCCAGATCTCTGTTTCTACTGCAGGTTATCAGCCTAATTTCTACAGACGCCTTGCTTTGAGTTGAAAAACTATCTCCTGTTAGATATTATTTCCTTTGTATAAAGCCAATTAGCAAATACATATGGCCACTCCAATTACCAGGGAGCTATGTTTGACATGATACTGTCAGGTCCTCTTCCTTGAGGACTAGGGTATTACTCATCTTGACATGTATGTGTTGGGTTGTATCTGCTTGCCTATATGAAAAGGTTATTTTTTTCTGTATTTGCAATCTTGGATTTCCTATGATGCACATCATTACCTATTTTAATGGATATTCAATAATAAAATTATATCTTTTTCTTCTAACTTTGTGGAGAGTTTTTCTGAGTTAGGATATTTCATTTTACTTATAATTCTTCAACTTTTATGGCTATAGAACAACCAACAAAAACTTGAGATTAAAGACCAGAGGAAATGATAGAAGTAGAAGAAGAATACTACAAGTCTAAGATTAAAAAAAAATCTCAGTACCAAGGTAGAAGTAATATGTGAGTTGGAAAAAGTATAGAAAAAAATACCACAAAAAAACTGAATTACTAGTACATAGGGAAAGCATAAATACAATAAGTGAAAATAAAGATAAACAGAAGTTATAAAATCAGAACTAATATAATTGGCAAAATAAGAAAATTTGTACATCTACAAGGAAAAGAATTGAAGAAATGTTATTTATAAATGTAAGAACATACTTCTAAAATTATTTAAACCTAATGAAGGAACATATACCATAAAAGTTTCATATATAATATTTAATTCTAACTCATGCCAAGTAAGCTACGAAACAGTAAGAAAAGAACTTTGTTGAGCCAGGCGTGGTGGCACACGCTTGTAATCCCAGTACTTGGGAGGCGGAGACTGGGGGATCCAGGTTCGCGGCCAGCCTCAGCTACTTAGGCCCTCCACAACTTCGTGAGACCCGGTTTCAATAAAGGATAAAAAACAGGGCCGGGGGTATAGCTCGGAGGTAGAATGCCCCTGGGTTCAATCCCCGGTACCCCCCCCCCAAAAAAAAGAAAACAACTTTGTCATGACGACAGAAAAAGAAAATATTAAGTATATGTCATTTCAACTATACTGGCCTCAGACTTTCCTAATCAGAATTCAACGTTAAAAAGATGTAAGTATCAAGGTTGGACAATACTACTGTGATTACTCAGTCAGCTGGAACAAACACTAGTGGTTACAGTGAATTACAAAGTCTATAAACCCATTCTGAAAAAAAAAAAGGAAAACAGAGTAACTATAGAATTTGTCATCTCAAGTTTGTCAGAGAAAGAACTCATAAATGTTGGAACTATTTAAAAAAACAGATACTCTTGATAAGTGAATTCTTTCAAATTTAGATTATATATTAAATCATGAAATGATTATAGAATAAAACATCAAAAACATGGTATAAAATATTAGTATAAGTAACAGAAATTAGGAAGTGGAAAGGATTACAGGAACTAGTGTAAAAGTCCTGCTATTTTCATCTTTCATAGCAAGATATTAAATTATATAAAATTAAACATATAGATATAGAAATACATAATGACTCTATACTCTTAGTTGTTTGGTAACTTTGTGAATCTTGAAGGGTCATATTAGGAAATGGTATATCCTGTGAAGAGGTAACATTTATTTGAACTTCAGCAATTGCTACACTTTGTTTTCCTTACAATATAAGTACACTTGCATTTAATATATTTTACTACAGTTTTTATAGTTTGATCTCATCCTTAAAACTTTTTATGAATGTGTATCTATCTGCATATTTAAAACTTAGTTGTCTAGAATCATGCTCAATATAAAAACTAGTTTGAGTTTTAATTTCATTTTGATACTTTTCATTTTAAATCTTTCCACTGGGTATGTAACTTTTAACCAAACAAGCAGAAATAAGTAGACAAGATTTTGCATTGGTTAATTCTCAAAGTTGACACGTAAAGTCTTAAATTTACACATCACACTTGATTAAGTTGTCATTTAACTGTCTCTCTTCCCACAGTCTTAGAGCCTCCCCAGTGGCCTTCGTTATCATTGACCTTTGTCCTTACAGATCCCTTTCTATACATATAAATGCTGGCCTGTGTGTGTGTGTGTGTGTGTGTGTGTGTGTATGTGTGTGTGTGTCCATGCACATGCAAGCACAGTATTACTGAAGTCTTTAATGGTTTCAAGTTGCCTATATTGTTGGAGTTCTTCATTTTCCCTCAATATTCAGTCTCAGAAATATGTAATTCTACCTCATGCTTATTTTTTTATTGGTGAATTATAGCCATACATTATGATGAAGTTCAGGGTGATAGAGGCATACATACACACAACACTCCTTGAGTCCTCCCCATCTCCATCCCACTTCTTCCCCCAACCCACTTCCCTGTGCATGACATTGTGACTGGAATTGATAAATTTATGTACATCATTCCATTGTGTTGATGTCCAATGTATATCATGTCCATGGCTGTGTTTCCCTCTTCAAGTCTTCCTCCCCCCTCCCTCAGTTAGGTCCTCTCCCTTACTGGACTAAGGTTTCATATGACCCAGCTATACCACTCCTGCGTATCTACCCAAAAGAATTGAAACCAGACTACCATAGTAATGCATGCATATTTATGTTTATAGCAGCACAATTCGTAATAGCCAAACAATGGAACCAGCCTAGGCGTCCATCAACAGATGAATAGATTACAAAATTACAGGATATGAACACAACAGAATTCTACTCAGCCATTAAAAACAAAATTATGTCATTTGCAGGAAAATGCATGAACCTGGAGAATACTATGCTAGATGAGATTAGTCACAAAAAGTGAAAGTTTGGATGTTTTCCCTCATATGTGGAAGCGAGGGATAAATTGTGACACAGGAGCAACACAAGACAAAGGAGTAAATACTTCAAGATTTTTAATAGCTCTGTAATGTATGTGCTCGATATTCCATCATTTAATCAGCTGTTTTCTTATTTTTGCTCATTGCAATCATCATTCTTTCCTATTTCAAGCAACATTACAATGAGCACAAACATTTTCTCGAGCAGAAGTTGGGATTGTGAAGGATGACAAGCTGCCAGTTCTGAGTCCTTCTGCTTCCTCAAAGATTCACTGGGGACACTGAGTGTTATCAGCGAGAACTAATTCAAAATTCCTTTTCACGAGTTCCAATTGTAACAATCACCATAATGTCTAGGCATAATGTGCCTTTCATTTTACATTTCAAAATGATTTGGATTAGAGGCCCTCCTGGGAGAACCATTATAAAGGAATATAAAAACAGAGGGAAAGTTTAGTTGCATATAGGATAAGGCATATAATTGAATAATTGAAGGCAAGCGATGTATCAAATCTGACCTGCTCACATTTAAAGAAAGAATAAATTGGAGATTTGGGAGAATTTTTTTCAGTAAAAACATGCATTTGAAGTGAGCTTTCTCTACTGATTCCCCTCCCAACCAAGAAGTCATGTTTGGGTATGACTGATACATTTCCAGAATGGTCCTGGAAAACCTAACAAAAAAAAGATACCTGCTCCGGACAGAGAGAAGCCATGACCTTAAAACTGCCTCCCAGTCCTCTCGCTGCTATCATGTTCCTGTCATTAGCAGGACAATCCCACACACTAAATGACCATAGTAACTTTATGGAGCTTTTGGTATAGAAGTGTCCTTCCTTTCTGGCTTGACCGCCCTTCTTTCTCGATTCCCTTGTTGGCTAGGTTTGGGGCTTATAATGGGACCTGTAGGAGCATGTCAATAAGATAGTACGTATTTGCTAAAAGCTGATGTGTCCCGTGTCATTGCTATAATTCATCTTTTTAATTTAGGAAAGTAGGAAAAGTACCAAGTGGCCGAGAAGTCTCACTGAAAGTTTCATACTACGAAATGACCAGTATTATACACACTCCTAGGAATAAAAACCAGTTAAAATGCCATGACCTATAACCACAATTCACTTGCAATTTGCCTATTAGAATGTAATAAAAATAGAAAATATTGAAGGTCACTGAGGTATACAGAAGTGGGAGGTGGTTTAGGGCTCAGGTAAGCGGACCAGGTGTCTCGTTGGGGCTTCTTACTGAGCCAAGCTGGGCTACACATTCAGTGCCTCCCTCTAGCCTCTGGAATTTTTCTATGCTCTAATCCCTCCT
This sequence comes from Glis glis, assembly GCA_004027185.1. Taxonomy (NCBI): domain Eukaryota; kingdom Metazoa; phylum Chordata; class Mammalia; order Rodentia; family Gliridae; genus Glis; species Glis glis. The sequence goes on from PVJS01003131.1 coordinate 11,234, forward strand.
CCACTTGAGGACTTCAGTCATAAGCTGTTTTATTTGTATGAATCTCTCCTGTAAGTTTTATAACAAATGATTATCTTTGTTTACGATTCTGGGTCTCCATAGGTTGTGGGGACAAAGAAAGAAAAAACAAAAAGGAGTCAGTATCCAGTGATTTGCTTGAAGAATATAACTTATCAGAAAATTCTCTCCTAAAATGGTCTCTAAGTATGAAATTACAGGAGTTACGGGAGAAAAAGCTAATGGTGAATAAGTTCTTGTTCATGCTTATAGAGAAGTCATTCTATTTTATGAAAAAGGTCACTGGGATAATCCTGCCCATTTCCCTTGTGTCAACTTCTGTCCTCTGTGCCAGACTGTCTTAACCACAGATACAAGAAATATGTACAGAAGCCAAAATAGATTTGTTTTAGAATCTCCAAGGCTCTCACCATTGTCCTGTTGCTTTTGTGGTCTATGAATTCCCCACTGCATGAAAAACATCAGCAGTCTTTTTTTTTTTTTTTTTTGTATTTTCTTGCACCACCATCTGAGCTCCAGAGGCTGGAACCTTTTTTTCTCTAGCATTGTCCATATCTTCTCACTGTATCTTGAAAATCGTGACAACAGATACATTCTTATTGTTCTCTGTTGATCTTTTCCCCATCTCCTGTTTTCATGCTGCTGTGTTCCTTCCCTGGCCATAGGAAAATGAGATTGCACACACAAAGAATAACTAAAAACCATCCAAAGAAAAAACAATGGTATTGATAAAGATACCAAGGAGAACACAGATGCTCTCAGAGATTAAAGGTAAATTCACTTTTTAATCGATTCCCTCCTCAGATCACCAGTGAAGTGTAGACCTGAGACTACCAGATCTGCTTCCTATAAGCCACCTGCATCAAATCACTCTAGGGAAAGGTTGCTGGAGTCTGAGGGCAAGTGTGGCCTCTGGTCCCTGTCTCCACAGTTCTTCATGTATTTTCTGAGCATCTTTCACCAATGACGTTTCCTCTAGTCAATATGAGACAGATGGGGGACACCAACAACTTTCCTTTGTGCAACCATTTTCCCCCACACTCAAAGAAAAAAGAAAAAAGACAGATACTTCTAATTTGCTTTACTTCTGCCTATGCAATGAGTCTCAGCCCAAATACTTGCTAATAATAAAATGTACCATCTTCAAATGCCCTGGATGACATTGCACTTGCTGAATATTATTTAAAATCATGCTTCGGGGGGAAAAAACTTTAATAATTTATGCCTTCTTGACTTTTTAAATTTTCTTTTTATTGCATTTTGGCAGGGCATACTAAATATAAATTGAATAAAATGAGACATCACACATTGAGTATTAATTACCACACTATTTAGAGATCTTGCAGTTTTGCCTTCTGAGCTGAATAATGGGAAATTGTGAAGAAGTGGAATTAAAAAAAAATGCCAGCCAGTTTTCACCTAGTTAGAACAGAAGTCATATACAGGTTGCAAAGCATTTTCCTTTTAGTTTTTGCCATTTACTTTAATTCTATTAATGAGAACGACTGTTGGCCTCAGTGAAACAAAAAACTGGACTCAGATGTTGTACAGTAGGTTAGATGATTCTAGGACAGAATCTATCCAGACTCAGAGGGAAAAAAGATGTGGGAGTTTAAGATAAGTCCTTCAGAAGCTAAGAAATCCAGGGATATAGTTCAAGCTGAAGATACAATTTTTGTAAAAAAAAATCAAAATATATCCCGGAAAACTGATAAATTGGAGCTTTTGGTATAGAAGTGTCCTTCCTTTCTGGCTTGACAGCCCCATATCACCACCACCTTCTTTCTTGATTCCCTTGTTGGCTATGTTTGGGGCTTACACTGGGACCTGTAGAAGCATGTCAATAAAATAGTACATATTTGCTAAAAACTGATGCTTTCTTTTTCTGTTGTGTCCCGTGCCATTGCTATAATTTGTCTTTTTAATTTAGGAAAGTAGGAAAAGTACCAAGTGGCTAAGAAGTCTCACTGAAAGTTTCATATTATGAAATTACCAGTATTTTACACACTTTCAGGTTCCACACCACAGATTTCAAATCATATGGAGAGAAAAAGGATGCCAGGAAACCCAAGGCAATGGCGACCATGGGGCTGGCGGTGCTGAGTGAGGAAGTGTGTGGGGGTAGGGTTAATGCTCTGTGGACCATGAGAGGTTCACAAGACCCAAGGAAGAATGTATTTTGTAGTTTGTACATCAACTTTTTTTATATAGAGAATACATATGAATTCTTCATATAGAGAATACATTGTATGTGTGTGTGTTTCTGGGGATTGAGTCCAGGTGCATTCTACATCTGAGCTACAACCTGCCTTAAATTTTATTTTTGAGTCACAGTCTAGCTAAGTTGTGAAGGGCCTCACTAAGTTACTGAGGCTGGCTCTGCACCTGCAATCCTCCTGTGCCAGTCTCCCAAATACTGGGATTATAGGTGTGTGCCACCACAGCTGGCTGAAAAAACATGTTCTTTAAGAAAATGGTAGCTTCCATGGTCCTTGTCCTGGTGAACTGGGAAAAGAATCATTTGACTACCAACGGGGAGAGTGACCGTGGTACAGCCACAGAATGCTTGGCAAAAGATGAGATGGAGAGTAACAAGACGCTACGTGGCAAGAAAGAATAAGCCAGTAAGCTCCTTTGTCAGTCAGCTTTCCGTTAATGTGGCAAAATACCTGAAATAAACTTTTGAGAAAGGTTTATTTTGGCTCATCATTTCAGAGATTTCAGTCCATGGAGAGTTGGCTCCATTAATTTTGAACCTGTGGCAACACAGGTCATCATGGCATAATGATGGCATAATGGCATAATCGTACTGGAAGCTGCTCACCTCTTGGAGGCCAGGAAGTAAAAAAAAAAAATGTATATCTTTATTTCACTTCCTACCCAAAAATCAGCTCCAAATGTCAAAGATGAGTTGAGGATAATAAAACGTCCTTTTAAAAAACCACTGGAGAACATAATTTTGATTATATAGTAGGCATTGCAATTTAACAGTACATGACAAATATTACAAAAAGAAAAAAACAAAATCAAGTTTCTAAAACAGAAAAAACCATTTACATTATAAGACATTAATGAAGAAGTAAAAAGGTAAAACATAGGCTAGAAGAACATGCAGTAACATATATGGCAAAAGAATTACACTCGCAATGTTTAAAGAACATCTACAAATCAAAAAGAATGTCACACAACACAACAGAAAGAAAAGACAGCTTTTCTCTCTCTCTCGTGCACACACACACACACACACACACACACCCAGACAGAGAGAAAGGGGGGAAGAGAGAGAGACCAAAGTAGCCAATAAGAATGTGAAGAGATGTTTAAGTTCTTTAGATATAATGAAAATGCATATTAAAACTGGTTGAAATGAAAAGATCAACATTGAACAATGACTATTGACTGTGAGACACCAGATCAGAGTATAAATAAACAAGAACTCTTAGAAATTCCAGTGCTGGATCTGGCAGAGTCATATTCAAATATTATTCGGGGTTATCTAATAAAGCTGAACAATGGTATATTCTAAGGCCCAGTATGTCTGTCTGTCTGTCTCTATATATACATATACATGTGTGTACATCTGTGTATACATGTGTGTACATCTGTGTGTATGTGTGTGTTTACATGTGTGTACATGTATATATATAAATGTGTATATATTATATACGTCCAAAATATTTGGATGTAACAATATTTGTTAACCCCCTCCCCCCAACATAGGAAATTATCCATATGCCCATCGGCATTAGAGTTAATATATATAGGAGGTTATTCCTACAAGGCCAGTTTCATTATAACACAATTATTGAATGGATATGATGAACATTTTTTAAACCAAGAAATCAAGCACAATAGTGCAGATACTATACATTTCTATTTGTATAAAGAACAAAAACAGGTGAAATTATTACTTAACTGTCAAAAAGTAGGATAGTGGTTGACTTCAGAGGAATGCCGGGAATCGGGAGCTGGTAATTCTCTGCAAGTGCTTGTAAAGAGTCATCGGGCTGTGAACTTCTGATATGAATGTTTTTCTCTGGTTGTAGTGTAAGTTAGTATGTAAGAGAAAAGGTATCTGGGAGTATTTCACACACTGGTTTATGCCATGGGCCCCTGAGACAGAGCCTGCACTTCCTGCTGACTCCATACAGACTACTCACTGGCCTATTACCATGGGCAAGTCTCTTAGAGCTCTAGTTTTATCACCTACAAGGTGGTAAACAGAAGAGGTGACTGAGCACATGAATCCTCCCTTATAAAGTGGCTAAAGAATTTGATCATCACAGAAACAGACAGGAAACAGACAAGGAAAGCCATACATCAGCCTTTTTTTTTTTTAAGTGGTATGGAGGATGGAATTCAGAGGCATTCTGCCTTTGAGCTATAATTCCAGCCTTATTTTATTCTTTTCTTTTTAAACAGGGTCTCACTAAGTTGCAGAGGGCCTCACTAAGTTGTTGAGGCTGATTGCGAACCTGCGATCCTGCTGTCTCGGCTTCCCAAGTACTGGGATTACAAGCATGCACCACCATGCCCGGCTTACATCAGACTCTTTACAACAACCAAGCCCAGAAAGTTCTTAATTGTATGAAAGAGAAAGCAAAAATAAAAAAAAATTACAGAGAACTTTAGGCTAATGGGGTAAAATACAGACCATAATCAAGAGTAGTATTGGAAAATCTCCCAAAATAATCCAAAAGAAATGTCTGGAATTATGGATGCGCATGACTAAAAATTAAAGATAAATCCAAAAGGAGAAATAAGGTAACAAGATAAAAGGATATATGAAGAAAAATGCACAAGTACCAGAAGACTAATAGGAAATGAAATAATTACCACTGGAATTCATTGAGGAACAACATTTATTCTGCACAATAGTAGGAATAAAAACAATACGATTTTAACTTCTTCAGTAGAAGACAAGAAAAAAATGATTAATGATGACAAAGATAGAAAATTCATCACAGAGAAAACACACTGATAAATGTGTGAACAACAAGGGAACAAATGACATGAACAACAAAAGAACAAATGACAGAAACAACCACCAAAAGGGTGAACTGAAAGAAGGTTAAACAGCACTTTGAGTTTAAAAAAGAAGCAAAATGAATGAGCATCATTACAATCGATTTAACACGAACTTTAAAATAAATCTAAAGCCAGGCGTGGTGGCGCATGCTTGTAATCCTAGTACTTGGGAGACTGAGACAGGATTGCGGGTTCGAAGACAGCCTCAGCAATTTAGTGAGGCTATCAGCAACCTGGTGAGACTCTGTTTCCAAATAAATAAAATCAGTCTGGGGGTGTAGCTTAGAGGTAGAATGTTTCTGGGTTCAATTCCCAGTACCACAAAATGAATAAATAGATAAATAAATAAATAAATAATAAAATCTAAAGGAAAATGCTACCAATACCTAGGAAAGGCACATCTTATTCATTTCAGCACAGTGCCATGTACATTACAAAGTATTTAAAAGGTTTCTATTGAACAAATACTTTATTAACTGGAAGCGATATAAAAATGAGTGATATGTTTTCTAAGAATGCTTGAAATCTGCTAGGATAAGTATACCAAGCACTGTAGTATGGCAGTGAAAACGGTATGGTTCTGAGGTCACAACTGGATTTCTTCTTCCATTTTTTATTACAATAAAATATGTAAACCTAAAACTTACTATCTTAACTATCCTTCACTTCAGTGATATTAAGTCCATTCATATTGTGCATCTACCATCACCATATCCAGAACGCCAACTTAAAAAATTCAAAGTCTATATCTACTAAACAATGACTTCCCATTGACCCTCCCCATAGCATCCTGGAAATGACTATTCCACTATACAAAACTTAAATGCCTTTAAACACTCATTTTTCCTTCAAGTAGCAAATTCATGTGTGCTTCATATTACATATCCTATGCTGCTCCAAGAACATCGAGGTTGCCAAGTGGGCAATCATGATACTCTCCCAATTTTGCATGAAGAAAAGAGGAGACCAGAATACTGTTAGGTAGAAACTGGAGTTAGGATGTAGTCAGTATGACTGGTCTTCTGGCTTGTAGCATTTGTGACTGTATCATCTTAAAGAGTAGGAAAATGAACGCCGGGCGTGGTGGCGCACACTTGTAATCCCAGTACTTTGGGAGGCGGGGACCGGAGGATCCGGGTTCGCGGCTAGCCTCAGCTCTCTGTCTCTCCTTGTCTCTCTCTCTACTTAGTGAGGCCCTCCGCAACTTCGTGAGACCCGGTTTCAAAATAAACTATAAAAAATAGGGCCAGGGGCGTAGCGCGGAGGTAGAACGCCCCTGCGTTCAATCCCCGGTACTGCAAAAGAAAAAAAAAAAAGAAAGAAACAGTAGGAAAATGAATCTTTTTTTTTTCCATATAGCAAAACAAACTCACCTTATCCTTTTACTTTTATTTACCTGGAGCAAAAAGACACCTTTCCATTGATATTTCTGACCCACATGTCAAACGATAATCCTCTCTCAAGGTCTTACTTTGCATCCTTTTCCTCATGTTACAAGCACTTCATGTTTGCTCATGAGGAAAAGCACAGAGTGCATGTTGTTGGATTATTCTGCAAGTATTTCCCTTACAAATATGATTTTCTACTTTTGATAGGTTCTCCACATACATATGCATGTGCATATATTTGCAGTTTTTGTTTAAGCAAAGGGCCCCTTGGATCTTGGATAGAAGCTTCTCATGCTCAAATTGCACTTAGCAAAAACATTGAGCATACATGAGTTTCATATGGAATTTTGAATGATATTAATGACTTATGAATCACAAGGATCAAACTGATACTTTCAGCTGATCATTTGGAGAGAAGCTTCTAGAAAAGACATCGTAAGACCTTTCTTTAACCACACTCGGGCCAGGCACAAGTGAACCTGAAATAACCCTCCTTCCCATGGAGGATTTTAGATGGAGAATTACAGCTTTTCACATCTTAAGAGAGGGATGACTATTCTAATTTATAAAACTGGTTACAAATGAAGATGTAGTTGCTTTCTAAAATCTCAATTTAAAAATATATGGAAATAACCATATACTCATTTAAATATGATTTTCCAACCAATAATCTTACTGGCTTAAAATTGTACTAACAAAAAACACAACTGCACTCTCTCTCTCTCTACTTAGTGAGACCCTCTGCAACTTCGTGAGACCTGGTTTCAAAATAAAGTTTAAAAAAATAGGGCCGGGGGTGTAGCGCGGAGGTAGAACGCCCCTGGATTCAATCCCCAGTACCGCAAAAAAAAAAAAAAAATCACAACTGCAACTGTACAAAACTAATGACACAATCTCAATTTACTCTAAATATCTCATAGATTGAATGGATAAGCCATATACACACAGAAAGCTATTTCCCTCAATGCATTCTACCTGTTAGAACCTTATTGCTTCATAGATCAGGCAAAACAAAACAAAATAGCAACAAAAAACTTTCAACTAAAATAAGACTGCAACTGGCTCTGTACCAAAACCTAAACCCTGAAGCTGAGACACCTGTAAATAGACTTTTCCACTTTCTTTGAATGTTTGTGCTACAAACATCTGTCTCTTGCACATAGCAACTTGCTTTATAAAGAGATCCAGTGACGATAGTGTCTTTAAAGCTTTCTCCAAAATTCTATTCCCTTTAATGCAAACCATTTTCTCTTGATGTTTCTATTGCCCAAAATTAACCTTATTTCCTGTCCTGCACTGTGGTTTCTTGTTCTCTCACCCTCAAGTTCCATGTGTAACAGACACATGGGTGTTTGTTGGAAATAAAAAAGAAAACAAATGTTCAGCTCTTGAAAAGTGAAGGTGTGCATCGTAGCTCTAGACAACTTCACCTTTTTATTGTTTCTGAGCTATTTAAATTTAAAAAATATGTGTTTTACTTTCAGCTTTTTAATATTTTATGACTGAGATATTTTCACTAAAAATGGAAAAATATTTAGTGAAGCTATTAATTCTGTTCTCCTTCATTTGCCTAACCATCCCCCCTTTGCTCAATTTGGTTTCAATCTGAGAATTAACCAAAGGCCTTGTAGAATAAACTTGAACATTACAAAATGACTTACAAAATTGACTAGTACATAGGGGATCTGGTTCTAAAACAGATCTTCCAACCATTTTTCAATTACAGCTTTAAATCTACATGTGGCCTATGTTCATTTTATCATGAGTGCTGTCCTTGCAGATGGAGATGTTTGTTGTACTTCAAGGTAAATCTTTTCTCTAGCACAAGGTTGAGCACATAAAAAGTTTATGTTGGGTGCACAACAGTATAGCTTTGTTCAATACCAGCTCATGACAGGTAGAAACAATTGATTATAGAACTGCTTTAGACTAGCTAAATTTAAGAGACTTGGAAATGTAATAGACATAGCCCAGAAGAGTGGAACCAGAGTTAAGAAAATTGTGTCTTTTTAAAATTTTACTTGTGTGTTTTCTATGATTGTTTCCTTTCCTACAAAAATAACGAGCATATAAATGAGAATACAAGGCTGCAGTCATTGCCAATAATTGAACATCGTAACAGTCAGAATTGGACCCTGTGCTATAGGGATACAGAGAAGCAGGTTCCTGTCCCAGATCTGCCATAAACCCTAAAATATTGCAGTTTAACAAAGATAGGTCTACAATTTTTTATCTGAAAAGTTTGGGTAAATTGGCCTTCCTCCTTTAAAAGTACGAGACCTTTGAAACATAATTGAACATATGTGTATATTGTTCAAACATGTGTTGCAATAATGATGTAAGTAATCTAGTGTTTGGTATCCCAGATGTCAGATAGCAATTTAATGCAATAGCCAAATCATGGTTTTTATAAATACTGAGTTTTCTGAGTGATCCTTAAAAATATGAAACAAAAGAGATGTATGGTATCACTTTCTTTTGTTTCGCTGTGAAATGGGTTTCTGATATTATCACTATATAGGCTATAAAGCATTGTAACCTGTTACACCTCTTTTGGGCAAAAATCTATTCAGTGACCTTGAACAGGCTTTTCTCTCGCTCAGTTTTGCCAGTTGACCATCCACTGACCAGCAGTATGGCCTCCAATAAATCATGGTACTCCACTTTTGTTTTCCCTTTGGTAAAACTATGTTTCTATTAGACCTGCCCTTCCTCAAATATAACTTGTTTGAGAGAAACAGCATGACCAAAGGGTTCTATGGACAAAAGTGTTTAGGAAATGCTGCAAACTTCATCTGAGAGCAGATGGAGCCATCGCATTAGCATGCTAAGAGTTCTAAGAAGCCTGCAAAAAATAAATCTGATTCCTTCTAATTAATCCAGTATATCCCACGCCCATCTATTGATGAAATCCTTTATTTCTGAGGAACAGCAATTAATTGACCATCTCAGATAACAATCTTGGGTCTTTTAGGAAACATTAAAGTACTCCAAGGTCATTTTAAAGTTAAGGACTTTATGAAATCTGTTCTGATGGGATTAAATATGTGGTGGCATTGTGTATGAAATTTAGAAATTTTGAAATAAAATTTATAAATCTATGTACCAGAGCACTCCCCTGTTCTTTCATTATAATATTGGATTCATATATGGACTAATATGATTTACAGTCAGAGTTAAAGCTTTCTATATTTTAGGTTCAAGTAGCATAAAAGAACAGAGTAAGGTCAAGCTAGAAATCAAGAACCTGGTCTGCTGTTTTGAATTAGCCATTGAAGACTTTTTTCCCAGTATTGGGGATTGAACCCAGGGGCATTCTACCTCCGAGCTACACCCCCAGCCCTACTTTGTATTCTTTATTTTGAAACAGGGTCTCACTAAGTTTCAGACACCTCACCAAGTAGCTAAGGCTGGCCGCGAACCTGTGATCCTCCTGTCTCAGCCTCCCAAGTACTGGGATTACAAACGTGTGCCACCACGCCTGGTTCATTGAGGACTTTAAGATGAAATACATTTCTATGTTTTAAATTACTTCTCTAAAATACAATAAAATGTAAAATGAAGAGATAAACATGTGCAGAACAAAAATCACTCTTTACAAAATTTGAGTCATGGTATAAAGTGTGTGAAATAATCCAGGCTTGAGTGCACCAGTTTAATGAATTTCAGCATGTCCTATATAGAAACACCAAGTATCCAATAAAGAGATCTATGCCTACAGTGTTGGTTTTGCTTTAGTGCCTATAACTCCCTCATTTCTGGTCAAGTTTGGGGGAGAAAGCAACAGTATAAATGTAGCCTATCAGTTTTATTTAAACAGTTGATTCCACTAATTACTGACACATTTTCCAACTTTAGTGTGGTATACAAGGAGCTTGAAAGTCCTCTCTCCATCCCAACAATAAGTAAAATCCAATCAAAGTGAAAAAAAAATCAGCCGGGCGTGGTGGCGCATGCTTGTAATCCCAGTACTTTGGGAGGCGGAGACCGGAGGATCCGGGTTCGCGGCCAGCCTCAGCTCTCTTTCTCCGTCTCTCTACTTAGTGAGGCCCTCTGCAACTTCGTGAGACCTGGTTTCAAAATAAAGTATAAAAAATAGGGCCGGGGGTGTAGCGCAGAGGTAGAACGCCCCTGGGTTCAATCCCCGGTACTGCAAAAAAAAAAAAAAAGTGAAAAAAAAATCAACAGTTCTTTTTAGATTTGTCAGAGTAGTAAGGTAACAGGACGAGTTGCTGCCTTCAAACTGGGGAAAAAGACAGACTAGGTACAGAGATTCACAACTTAAGAACAGAGACTACCACAGACACCTAGGGGGTAATTGGGATATAAGAGGGACTTTAGATAATGGAGAAAAAACTCCAGTAGAGCCAAGGAGGTAGTCTCGGGGAGGGAGGGGAAGGAGGGAGAATTAATGAAGGAAACACTTTCACAGACATTATGTACATATGTGAGAATACCAATGCTAATCTCAGTGTCCTGTGTAGGTAAGGGAGGAGTGGGGAGGGAGCCAGGGGAAAGCTCACCAAGTGCTGTGTGCACGTATGCCACTATCACTATGAACTATATTATGAAATGAGATTATAAAGCACCAATAAAGGTATAAAAACCCTGAACTTTGATAAATGGCTAGAGGCTCAGTATGAACAGGCAAGGTACCCAGTATATGAGTCCTAACACTTGTCATTTACCTCTCAGAGCTTTAATAAGTTCTTACAGTGAAGGCCAGAGAAACATCTCTCATGATTCTAGGGTAGAGAGGGCAAAAGTAGCCATTTTTAAATAATCCAAAACATCTTATTGTTCTTAGTAAGGTCTATTCTCAAGAAAAACTATTTTGCCAAAGATTAACTTACTGGGGTTTTAGCAGAGCTCAACTAACCTGGAAAAAGGGAAACGCCCAACTCTAGCCCTGTATAACTCTTCTGTCCAATCTAAGGGGGCAGGATAAGATTGAGTACTCCTCAAGTTCATAGTCTAATACAAGCTTACCGAAAGACTGAGGTCTAACTATAAGATTATCAAACACATCCCTAGCCCCAAATATTGCCACCATACTCATAAAGGCTTATTTACTAGTTTATGTGCCTACTACACTATTCCCAACTCTCAAGAAAATTATGAGTAACAGAAAAAGGCAAAAAACATGGTTTGAAAACACTGAGCAAGCATGAGAACCTGAGACAGGAATGGGAAGAATGCTGGGATTATCAGACAAGAAATAACAGAACCACCATCAACCCCAAACTGATTACTATACAAAGGGCTCTAATGAACACGTTAGAAAATATGCCGGAACACAGAGTAAAACAAAGGGGTGGAAAATTCTAAGAAGGCATAAGTAAGAATGCTAGAGATTAAAAATAATATAAGCTTTCAAAAGCAAAGATCAATAAGGAGAAAGATTGAAAAAATAAAAATCCAAGTACTCTGGGGCATGTAAAAAAGGTATAGAGTGTGGATCATAGAGATACGATAAGGAGAAAAGTTAAAGGATCAGAAGAAATACTTGAGTGATTATGACTGAGAATTTCACTAAGTTAATACCAGACCCATTAATGTGTTAACAGTATTACCGCTAAATTAATTTTAATCTCACACCCAGGAAGTTCAGAGAACACAAAGTAGGATAAGCACCAGAATTTTTTTAATCTAGACATACCTTATTTAAAACATATAAAAGTCACAGTTAGAGAAAAGACTCCTGAAAAAGGACAGAGGAAAAACTCCCTCATTTAAAGAGTAGTGAAACACTGGTCTGGAATTAAATACTCTGGAATTTTTTTTTCTTCCAGAAGTGAAGGAAAAATAATGACTACATCAGGCAAACATTGAAGGAATTGCCAGTGAACTTTTCTTGTAAGAAATGTTTAAAGAGGCTCTTCAGAGTGGAAAAAAAAAATGATAGAGGTCAGAAACTCAGATCTATATGAGAAAAGCACATTGGACAAGGAATAAAGACAAAATTAAAGTGTACTATTTTTGATTGGTCTAATAATGCTTGTTCAGAAATAAAGTATATTTGAATATTTAATAATAAAGATATATGGGCTTATGGATAAGATAAATGACACAAAGGATAGGAAGGAGAAATTAGGAATATCATTATAAGGTACTTGAATTCCTTTGAAGAAGTGATATAGTACATTTGAAAGTGCACTTGGCTTAATTGTTAATGTACCTTGCAGGTCCTAGGGCAACTAGTAAAAACAAAAAAGGATATTTGGTATGCTAACAATGGAGAGAAAATAATATCAAAAGCCCAGTTAACATGATAAAAAGCAGGAAAAGTGTGGAATATAAAAATAGGAACAAAACAAGGGAAATGAGTAGAAAGCACTGGTAAGTATGATATTAATCCAACTATGTTAATAATTTAAATGTCAATCTGAGTAAATCAAGTAAAGACAGATCAGAGTAGAACAAAAACGTAAGTTCTAACCACTTTAAATATAATGATAAAGAATACAAGAAAAGATAGATATCTTTACAGTAATAAATATAAAAATGGACTATCTATATTAATTTCTTGCAGATCCATCTTTAAAACTAGGAACATTCTCAGGGATAAAGATAAGCATTATGCAATTATAAAGGGTCAATTTTTAAAGAAGACGTAATAATCCTCAATGAGTAGGTGACTAATAACATAGCATCAAAATATGTAAGGCAAAAACTGATATAACTGCAATGTAGTCTAATCCATAGTCATACTTTGGGATCAACCCCTTGTATCAGAAATAGATCCAGCAGAGAGAAAGCCACTGAGAACATACATGAACTTACGTTCACCCTCAGTCAGCTGGATATAATTGATGTCTCCATTCAAACATGGCAGAATACACATTGTTCTCAAGCTCACATTTACCAAGGTAGGCTACCTTCTGGGTCATAAATATGCTAATTATTTTTAAATATAGTAATCTAACTATGCTTTCTGACCAAAATGGAATTAGAAATTGATAAAAATATACAAAGGTCTAAAACACTTGGAGATTGAACAACATACTTCTAAATAACATGGGTGAGAGAAATTTTAAAAACATTTCCAATAAAAATTAAAATACGCCGGGCGTGGTGGCGCATGCTTGTAATCCCAGTACTTTGGGAGGTGGAGACCGGAGGATCCGGGTTCGCGGCCAGCCTCAGCTCTCTGTCTGTCTCTCTCTCTCTCTCCTTAGTGAGGCCCTCCGCAACTTCGTGAGACCCGGTTTCAAAATAAAGTATAAAAAATAGGGCCGGGGGTATAGCGCGGAGGTAGAACGCCCCTGCATTCAATCCCTGGTACCGCAAAAAAAAAAATTTAAAATATAACCTTATCAAAATGCATGTGATGCAGCAAAAGCACGTATTAGAAAAGAGGAAAGACCTAAATTCAATAATCTGTTTTTGCTTTAAGGAACTAGAAAAACAAGAAAAAATTAAATCTGGTGTAAGCAGAAGAATTATGGAAAATAAAGGTCAAATAAAATTAAACTAGAAATAGAGAAAAAATAGGCAAGAGACCTTAAAATATTCTTTAGAGAAGACATGTAGATGGAAAATAAGCATATGAATAGTTATATATTTTAGGTTATTTTGAATGAAACAAAAATCATGGAGTATCACTACACATCTATGAGAATGGACAAAATCCAAAACTGAAGACAAACACTGATGAAAATGTGGGACAACAGGGACTCTTATTTATGACTTAAGGGAATGCAAAATGGCACAGCAACTCTGCAAGATAGCTTGGTAGTTTCTCAAAAAACTAAGGATAATATCAACAATGCATCATATTCTTGACAATTGCTAACACAGACAACATGTTACACAATCTCTTTCTCGCACTTATTCCTCCTACTTCAAGAAACAAGTATGTAAGCCAATGCCTATGTTAATAAAGCAGATTAGGCCATCTCACAATGCATACATATATAAAATCACATCATATATGATATAAATGTATACAGTCTTAATTTTTTCATTGAAACACTTTATTTTACCTCATTCCCCTTTTGTTTTCATGGTTTCAGAGGAGAAATTGAATGTAGCTCTTATGTTTGCTCATCTATGTTTAAAGCATTTTATTATTTACTGAAATGAGTTGAAAAGATATGTCCACACAAAAACAAACACTGATGTTTATGGAATCTTTATCCACAATTGCAAAATTTGAAAGCAACCAAGATGCCCCTCAGTAGGTAAACAGACAAATTATGGCACACCAAGGCAAAAGACTACTATTGAGCACCAAAAAGCAACGAGCTAAACCACTGTATTGAAAAGACATAGAATACATATTACTAAGTGAAAGAAGCCAATGGAAAAGGCTTCCTATCACCTAATTCCAACCATGACATTCTGGACAAGGCAAAACTATGGAGACAGTGAACAATTTAGCAGTGACCACAGGTTAACAGGGAAGGAAAGATGAACAGAGGAAGCCTGGAGGATTTTTAAGATGATGAAACTATGTTATAGGATCCTAAAATGGTAGGTACACATTCTTATACATTTGTCAAAGAACATATAAGCACCCAAAGGAAACCCAGATGTGAACTGTGAACTTCAGGTCATAATGATGTGTTGACATAGGTTCACTGATTGTAATATATGTACGACTATAACATGTGTAATTTATGTGATGTGGAATTTGAAAAGTAGGGAAGCTGCATATGTGGGAACAGGGAATATATGTAGACTCCATACTTCCCACTTCAGCTATGAACCTACTACTGCTTTAAAAAAGTCAATTTTTTTCTTTTTAAAGAAGCATCCTATTAAATGCCCCAATTTTTCTGTAGAATTAATCATCCCAACTGAAAGGCAAGTCTGTTGAGAGGAGGATGGCTTATCTTTTATTCCTTTCTTAGGCTCTAGATAGGGGCCTCATTCCAAGTAGAAATGTTACAAATATTTAGAAAGTGAATAAACAGAGCCGGGCGTGGTGGCGCATGCTTGTAATCCCAGTACTTGGGAGGCTGAGACCAGAGGATCCGGGTTTGCCGGCCAGCCTCAGCTACTTAGTGAGGCCCTCCGCAACTTAGTGAGACCCTGTTTCAAAATAAAGAATAAAAAATAGGGCTGGGGGTGTAGCTCAGAGGTAGAATGCCCCTGTGTTCAATCCCCAGTACCACAAAAAAAAAAGTGAACAAACATATGGGTAAATGCATAAATAGGCAAAGTCAAAATTAACTTACAAAATAATTCTCTCAATTAACTCAAAAATATGCGACTTACAAAAAGATACAATGACTAATACAAAAAAATGACCGAACCCACCAGACTCATAGTGAATACCTGTGCACCCTATTTCTCTCCCTCAGTGACAACTGGTATAATCAATATCACGTTCATTATTCTCATGCACCTCTTTCCTATTCGTGTAGGAAGGCACATACAATGCACCACTTTACCCCTGCATTTTTGTGTGTGTGTGGTACTGAGGATGGAACCCAGGGCCATTCTACCTCTGAGCTACACACCCAGCCCTATTTTATTCTTTTATTTTGAAACAGAATTTCACTAAGTTGCAGAGGGCCTAAGTTGCTGAGACTAGCTGGGCTTGTGATCCTCCTTTCTCAGTCTCTCAAGTACCAGGATTACAAGCATGTGCCGCCACATGCAGCCCCTTGCATGTTTTTAAACTGAAAAACTATTTTCTTCAGTCTCTGCAACTTGCTTTTTCACCTATGTTTGTGCATTAAGTTTATGTTGGGTCATGACATTCTCATACACTCATTATCTATGCTTTTTAGTATTTTGAGTGAAGCAAGGAAAAGCAAGTCATTCTAATGTTGATAGAAACATAGGCTATCTTCAGCCTTCACTATTACTACAGTGCCGCAGAGAACATCGGCCCACGTGTTTCTGAAAGCACACATAGCAAGTTGCTGTAGGATATGTCAAGGAGCAAAAATGCTAGGTCATAGCCTTTAAGTATCTTCAATTTATTACAGTTTTCCAGACAGTTCCAAACTGGTTGTACAATTTACATTCCTATGAATTTTCATTTTACAAAACTGTTAAGTTTTCTAACACCAACTCTTAGCCCTTTCGACACTGACATTTATATGAGGATACTGTTTGCTATCAACCTTGCTCAAGGGACTGTCTCTCAAATTCCCTACTTCATTCTTTTGTCTGCTTAAGAGCAAGGAATCAAGTTCACCCTCTTTTGAATGGACTCCCTGTCTTTGCTGATATTCTTTCATGGCCTGAAAACCGGGGTTATTCTTTGTCCAAAGTATAGGATTTCCTTCATCCTAACCCTCAACGTTTTAGAGCTCTTTCGTTTTAAGCACAGCTTCCACTGTAATTGAAAGTTTGGTTTAATGGCAAATAAAGATCATTTATCTAAATGTGATCTGTTTTAACAACAGATAGAGATCTGATTCTCATGCTCTCCTCTGCCTGTATCTTGACAGGCTTAATATACAGTTTCATTGTGCTATGGAATAATAGCACCACAGGGCAATAATATGGCTGCTGAGATTTTAAGGTCTGCATAACTATAGGCTTCAGCTAATGCTCCGTAACTAAAATTTATTAAGCATGGAATGCCTCAGAGCACAGTTTAATAAAACAAACTGGGCTATGAAGTATCCAGGCCATATTTCAAAGGAAATACCATGTTAAGTGATCATTTAAATAAGGATTTACTACCAAGAAGAGCCTATTATGATTTGGCACTATTAGTACTGATATGTCTTTTTTTCTTTCTCTAATAGTTACTTTTCACCTCAGATTTGGAAACTAGTGGTCCCTGCAAAGATGAAGCAGGTTCAGGCATCAGGAGGCAGAATAGACAGGTAAGTATATACTTCAGTCTGGCCTTTTACTCAATATGGATTTGAGGTGGCTACTAGATTTTGTTTAAATATAACCTTAAGAAAATTTATGTCTACAAAAATAGAAAAATACAAATAAGTGTGCAATGTGGTGAATTTCCCAGTGTAAACTCTCCCATGTGAATAGTATCTAGATCAAAAAAAAGAACACTGCCTAACCCTAAGAAGCCTTCTCAGGCCCATATGCTTTTTGGGGAATCCAACTTACAAAATTATCTAGTAGACAGACTAACTTCAAAAACTTTTCCATGATGCAATATTATTCTCACCAAAATAACTACTAAGTAAGTTTTTTTATTTTTTTAGTGATAAAACTGAATACTCTAATGTTAGATAAAAAAAAGCTCCATGAAATTAATGATATCAAGAGAGAAAAGAATCAACCTAGAATTACAGAAGAAGGCAGAATGAGAACTAACGCTAGACTTAGGTATCCCATGTCCTCTCTGATGCCCATTCTATTACATTTTACAGTAACTCAGTTCACTTTCACTTTCATTTAAACATAGTAAAAAAAAAACTCAGTAACAAATGTAATGATGTCCCCTTACCTTTCAGTTATGAAGGCCGTAACTCTCTGCTCTGGTTTGGTACCTTCTGTCCCAGGCAACTCCCAGCTCCTTGAACTCTGCCTCTTGGATTTATTTATATATATTTAAGACCCTGTGTGAGAGAGAATTGCATGATATATCAGAGGGAGAGAATATCTCTGAAACATTTGCTGCTAGAGATCTTCTAATGATAGGAATTACACAGGGCTAACATAAAATGTACATTTTATCTGAAAGAAAAAATAATAGAACAGGCTTATTATCAATTAATATTCTCAAACAAAACAATATTCATGGCATATACTGGTATTACAACACATTTGTGGCCACCACAGAGATACATCATTTAGATTCCTCTTCAAGAAAAGGTAAGTCAGACAGTTGCAAGTGATGCAGTAGCTGAAACCTTTAGTTACTAACATTCTGAGGATTCATCTGAGCTTACTGAGGGCATACTGTTTATAAAGTGACCCCAGCGAGTTGCTAAGAAAGGCAGGGGTAGTAGAGGACAGGTTTTGCTTGGGTGGCCCCCAATTACTGAGCTTTGGTCGAGTCCCAGCCAATGACTGAACAAGGCTCTTGCTAATTTCACGCAATGTGAAATTTTCTTTAACAGATAGTATTTTGTCTGCTGTACCCCATTAGGCTGGCATGGTGGTCTGATAACTTCCTTTATCAAATCCTCTCTCCCTTACTTTCTCTGCATAGTTAACACTACGATAAAAATGGTAGACTCTTAACTCTACTTAACATATGTTTTTTGGGGAACCCAACTTACAAAATTATCTAGTAGACAGACTGACTTCAAAAACTATTCCATGATGCTTGTTTCTAAATATTCACGTCAATAGAGGTGACTGTGTAGTGTGATTTAGTGCAGAAATTGAGATTTCAGATTCTCATGTAATTGCATTTTATTTCTATTTCACTGTGTAGTACCTGGGAGTAGTCCCCTTTGGTCACTGATAATTGTGTTCATCTGGTAAATGAGGAGAATATTGATTATGTATGTTAAAGGATATGTTTATTAGAATACATATGTTTATTAGAATACATAGAAGTATACAAATCATTTAGTCCGGTGCCTAATGCCTAAAAATCTTTAAAAAATTGCGATTTTAGTTAAAACCAATTAGAGAGGAAAAGTCATTTCCATTGCTGCTCTGGTCATCTTGACTTCATACTTTAAGTGTAATTAGGGCCACTGCTCCCTATTTTTAGAATCTATATCCTTTGTGACCATATTGTGGTCAATTCAAACCCATATGATATTTTCTTGATTATCTTATGTTAAGGTGATATTTTTATCCATAGAATAAAGCTCAAATAACAAAGATAGAGGTATTTCACATAAAGGAGATACCACAAATACTTGGTTGCTTCTGGTTATATCAAAAGAAATACTGCATGCTAGCCTTGATACTATGACCTTCCTCTCTCAGCCTTGCACCTACTGGGATACAAGCCTGTTCTACCACACCCAGCCAGAAGGTTTGATATTTTTATGTCAATTCTCAAGTTGACCCATCGATTCAGTGCTATTCCAATTGAAATAAATACACTTTTTCTTATAGAAATTGGCAGGTTGAGGCGTCACAATACCCGATTTCAAATTATACTCGAGAGCTATAGTAAAAAAAAAAAAATAGTATTGGCACAAAAACAGACACACAAACAATTGAATAGAATAAAAATACAGATACAAATCCTCATACTTATAACCAGTTGATTTTGAACAAGGAAGCCAAGAACATACACTAAGGAACAGACAGCCTTTTCAACAAATAGTGCTGGGAAAACTGGATATTCATATGCAGAATGAAATTAGACCCCTATATCTTACCGTGCACAAATGTCAACTCAAGATGGACCAAAGATCTAGAAATTAGACCAGAGACTTGAACAGGACCAAACTCTCTAACATATAAGCCCAAGTAGAGGCTTCCTTGATAAGACCCTCCCCCCCCCCAAAAAAAAGCTCAGGAAATAGAACTTAGAATCAAAAACTGGGACAGCATTAAATTAAAAAAGCTTCTGTACAGTCAAGGAAACCATCAAGAGTCTGAAGAAAGCCTACAGAATGGGGGAAAATCTTTGCCAGCTCCTCTTCTGCTAGAACACTAAAATCTAGAATATATAAAGAACTTGAAAAACACTAAAAATATCCAAGCAAACAATGGGCAACTGAATAGACACTTGGCCACGTATATAAAAATATTCTTCATCATTAGCAATCAGGAAAATGCAAATCAAAACTATTACACCAAGATTCCATCTAACAGCAGTTAGAATGGTAATCATCAAGAACACACACAATAATAAATGCTCGTAAGGATGTGGAAAAATAGAAACACTTATACATTCTTGGCAGCATCGTAAATTAGTACAACTACTATGGAGATCAGAGTGGAACTTCCTCAAAAGAATAGGAATGGAAACACCATAGGACCCAGCTCTTCCACTCCTTGGTATCATTCTAAAAGAATTAAAGTCATAATACTATAGTGATATGTGCACATCCATGTTTATAGCAACACAATTCATAATAGCCAAATTATTAAACAAACCTAGGTGTCTCTGTCAACCGATGAAAGGATAAAGAAAATGTGGTATATGCATAAAATGAAATTTTGCTCAGACATAAAGAACAAAGTTGTGTCACTTGTAGGAAAATGGATGGAACTGGAGAATATTAAGCTAAGTAAGATCAGCCAACCTCAAAATGTCAAGAGTCATACATAATCTCTCATGTGTGGAAGCTGGACAGAAAATAGAAAACCAAATGGACTTCAAATAAAAGAGACCAGAAAAGTCATGAGAGGGAGTTTGAGGGATGTGGGAGGGGAAAGACTGAGGAAGAAAATACTTCAAATAATGTTATGTCTATATATGAAGGTATCACTACCAATCTCGTTAACATGTAAAGGGAGGGAGGAGTGGGGAGTAGGGTGGGATGGGGAAGGAAATACACCAAATGACATGTGCTTGTTTCTTTGTGTCACTTTGAACCTCAGTATGATGTATAATTACAATGCCAATAAAAGTGTAAAAACTCAAAATATGATACATTATTTCAATAAAGGGTTTTAGGATAGAAAAAGAAGTTGACAAGTCTAAATTTATAGAAATACAAAGAACCATGAAGAGCCGGAACAATTTTGAGAAATGAAACAAAAAGAGTTGGAAGTCTTACATTTCTTGACTTTAAATTTTAAAGCTAAGATAAAAAATGTAATATTGGAAAAAAGATGAGCATGTCTGTCAAAAAATATATAAATAGACTCATTCATTCCCAGTAAAGGAGAAAATAAAATTAAATGGAGAAAGTCTAGTATTCGGTATTTTCCACAATAGTGCTGCAAAATATATATGTGAGGTGTGTGTGTTCATACTCCATAATAGCTATTAAAAACTAATTCAAAATAGATTATAGTCCTAAATCCAAATCCTAAAATCAAAACACTTCTCACAAAAAGAAATTTGTGAGATAACATACTAGTCAAAAATTGCTTAGTTACCACACTAAAATATGATCCAGTAAAGGAAAAAATAAGTTGTACTTCATCAATATACAGAAGTTTTTCTTCAAATGACCTTGTTAAAAGAAAATGTAATCCATAAGCTGCAATAAAATATTTTTAGGTCACATTTATGATAGAAGACTTGTATCCAGAACATACAAAGAAATAAAGAATCAAGCTGGGTGTGGTAGTGTACACTTCTAATCCCAGTACGTAGGAGGCTGAGATAGGAGAATCGCAGGTTCAGGGCCAACCTCAGCTACTTAGCGAGGCCCTCTGCATCTTAGTGAAACGTGGTTTCAAAATAAAGAAGAAAAAATAGGGCTGGGGGGTGTAGCTTGAAGTTAGAATGCCCTTGGGTTCAATCCCCAGTACCTCAAAATAAATAAATAAAAATAAAAATAAAGAACTCTCAAAAACTGAAAAAAAAGATTGAAATGTATTGATGGCAAGTAAACACATGGAAAGGGTACATCTACAAAATCCTTGTAAATATTATAGAAGCTTAAGCTTTAGAAAGCTGCAGATAAACATTCTCACCGGAACAATCTCAAACTGGAGAGTCAATAAAAATCATTATTTTTGAGGCAAAAAAAAGTGCTGAGTTCACAGGCAACTTAATGAACTGAAAATCAAAAAGGTAATAAAGACCTTTAATCATCACCCTTGGAAGACATGGAAGATAACAATTTACATTTAACAGAGAAGTAAAGAGATGGACATCACCCGAGTGGCAATTAAAAAAAATCAGTTTCTAAATCCCTTTCCTTCTTTAATTGATTTCCCCAATTATGAATACAGAATAATATGTACACTAATATTTTCTCCAGCTTTTTCGCATTTTGTGTCACATTCCAGAATGGTTTGTAAGCCTCTAAGGGCAAGGGCAATGTCTCCTTTTACATCTTCTCTCCTCCAGGATAATTTTGTTCATACTAGGTCCTTCTAAGGTACTCCCATCAGTCCATTCAGCACATTTGGTCACTGCCTATTTGTTTCCTCTGAAAGGAATATGGATTCCAAAGTGAAATAGACATGAGTTTATCCTGTTTTGCCATGTGCTGTGGCCTTAGGAAGTGAACAACTATTTTAACTATACTCCTTATAAAATTAGCATACTATATACTACAGTTTAATATTAAAATTAAACATATGATGGGTCTAACACAATACTTAGATATAATAGTGCTCTAACACAGCACCTACTTTCGAATATAGTTCAATGTTTGCAAAACAATCCGGCATTTAGTCACTCAGCCTTTCCTCTCTTTTCTTTTGCAAATCCTCCTAAATCATAATTTATATGCATAAGTCTAAAAAGACTTATTTGCACAAAAGGTTTGAGAGATCGTTGAGAATCTATAACCAGGATGATTGGTGAAGGAAATATGGACCCATCAAATGTACGAAAGTTTCCAGAAACCAAGATATATGAATTATCTGACAAGAAATAAGATACTCACTGGGCTCAGAAAAATGCATGAACAAAAGGAGAATATCAACAAAGAGAATTTAAAATTCAACAATACAATTTTGAAGCTTAAGAATGCGATAACTGAATGGAAAATTTCACCAACAGATTTGAGTGAAAGAATCTGAACACATGAAAAAAAAAACCCAACATATGAAATTTACTTCAGGAATAAGTGAAGAAAACCTAAGGAATTCATGGGATACAATCATGGTACCAATATGTGCATTATGGAATTCTTTTGTGTTTGTGTGCGTGCGGGGGTGGCACTGGGGATCAAACCCAGAGGCATTCTACCTCTCAGCTATACCCCCAGAACCCCTTTTATTTTTTGTTTCAAAATAGGGTCTTGCTAGGTTGCTTAGAACCTCATTAAATTGCTGAGGCTGGTCTAGAGCCTGTAATTCTCCTGTTTAAATCTCCCAAGTACTGGGATTACAGGCATGTGCAACCATGCCTGACTCTGCATTATGGAATTCTAAGAAGGAGACTAAAGAGAAATGGAGCAAATAGTTAATTTGAAAAATAAAGTAACAGCAAAAATACTACCAGATGTGGAAGAAAATGGGAATCCAGATTCAAATCCAAAGAAATCTGTACCAATATACATTAGTATTAAATTGTAAAAAGTATAAGACATAAAGAGAATTTTGAAAAGAAAAGCAACTCAGATGTATAGAGAAATACCTTTAGGACAGAAAGAACATTGCAAGCCAGAAAGAAATGGGACCATATATTCAAATTATAACAAAAAATTCCTGTCAACTAAGAATATCCTATCAAACAAAACTATCTGTCAAAATGAAGGATAAAAGCCGGGCCTGGTGGCACATACCTGTTATTCCAATATTTAGAAGGCTTAGACAGGAGGATCGCAGGTTTGAAGCCAGCCTCAGCAATTTGGGGAGGCTCTTAACTTATCGAGACCCTGTTTCCAATTAAAGAAATAAAATAGGGATTGGGGTAGTATGCCCCTGGATTTAATCCCTTGAACCACAAAAAAAGGATAAATAAAACTTTCCCAGCTGAACAAGTGAACAAGATCCAAGATAAATTTTATTTCCACTAGACCAGCCTCAAAAGCAAATGCCAAGTGAGTTGTCATATGACACTAAACATCAATAAAAAAGCAGATGAAAATATGAAGCTCACTAGTAAATATAAATACATAAGCAAATATTTAGCCAGGCATGGTGGCACATGCCTGTAATTCCAGTACTTGTGAGACTGACACAAGAGGATCACAGGTTCAAGGCCAGTGTCAGCAAATTGGAGAGACCCTGATCAACTTAGCAAGACACTGTTTCCAAATAAAAAATAAAGTAGGGCTGGAGGTGTGCCTTGGCAGTAGAATGCCCCTGGGTTCAATCACCAGTACTACAAAAACAAAACAAAAAATGAATATAGAATAGTGATATATTGTAACACTGGTGTACAAGTTACTATTAATTCCAGAATAGAAATGAAGACAAATGTATAACTATTACAAAAATGTTAATACACAATATAAAAAGATGAAATATGTGGCATTAACAAAATAGGAGGGAAGAATAAAGTCGATGTGTACAGTTAAGGTAGAGTTGTTATTTGCTGTAAAAGTTTATATTTTAAGAAAGCCCAAGATAGTCACAAAGATACCTGAAATATATATGCAAAAGAAAATGTAAATGAAGTCAAAGCATGAGACTACAAAAACAAGGAGAAAAAGAGCAAAAAGAAAACCAAAATAATTAGTAAACTAACAAAAGTTATCCCAAAATCAAATATAAGTGGATTATATTCCCATAGTAAGAATGGATGAATGTATTTAACACACACACACACACACACGAGCTCAACTACATGCTGCTTTTAAGTTACTTTGGATTAAAGGAAATAATGTTGGTTGGAAGTGAAAGGATAGAAAATTCTATGCAAATGATAAACTAAAAAGAATGAGTGGCTGTATTTTTATCAGACAAAGTAGTCTAAGTAAAAAATTGTCAGAACACAAAGAATTATATAATGACAAAAGTAACTCATCACCGGGCGTGGTGGTGCACGCTTGTAATCCCAGTACTTTGGGAGGCGGAGACCGGAGGATCCGGGTTCGTGGCCAACCTAAGCTCTCTTTCTCTCTCTCTCTCTCTCTCTCTCTCTCTCTCTCTCCTTCCTTAGTGAGGCCCTTCGCAACTTCGTGAGACCCGGTTTCAAAATAAAGTATAAAAAATAGGGCCGGGGGCGTAGTGCGGAGGTAGAACGCCCCTGCATTCAATCCCCGGTACCGCAAAAAAAAAAAGTAAATCATCAAAAAGATATAAAAAGCTATAAACATATGGACCCATTATCAGAACATTCAAACATGTGAAGCAAACATTGCCAAAACTGAAGGGAGAAGGAGCTAGCAATACAATAAAGGTGGATCTTAAAACTCTACTTTCAATAATGAATAGAGTACCCAGACAGAAGATCAATAAGCAGCAGAGGATTGCACACCACTATAAATTAAACAGACCTAACAGACAAACAGAATATTCTGCTCAATGGCCTCAGAATGCAGTCTTCTCAAGTACGCATAGAACATTCTCCAGAATAGATGACATGTTTGGTCACAAAAGTCTTTAAAAAGCTTGTCACTTGCGCCGGGCGTGGTGGCGCACGCTTGTAATCCCAGTACTTTGGGAGGCGGAGACTGGAGGATCCGGGTTCGCGGCTAGCCTCAGCTCTCTCTCTCTCTCTCTACTTAGTGAGACCCCCCGCAACTTCATGAGACTGGTTTCAAAATAAAGTTTAAAAAAATAGGGCTGGGGGTGTAGCATGGAGGTAGAATGCCCCTGCGTTCAATCCCCAGTACTGCAAAAAAAAAAAAAAAAAAAAAAAAAAAAGCTTGGCACTTGTCATCCAATACTTTGGAGACTGAGACAGGAGGATCTTGGGCTTGAGAACAGCCTCAGCAACCTAGCAAGAGAGTTTCCAAACAAAAATATAAAAAGGGCTGGAGGTATAGATCAGAGGTAGAATGCCCCTGAATTCAATGCCCAGTACCAAAAAGAAAAAAAAAAATAGTCTTAAAAAATGAAGACTTTCTTAATACCACAATGGAATGGAAAAAAAAGTCAGTAGCAGAGGGAAAATTTTTAAAAGATCTCACAAACAACATACCTTACAAATTAAGCTCAACATTAACAGAAGGAGGAAAATATTGGAGTAGAAATAAACAAAATAGGAAAATGATAGAAAAATAATACAAGAGCTGGTTCATTAAAAAGAGCAACAATTGACAAATATTAAGCTAGACTAAGGAACAAAGAACACATTTAGAATAAAGTATGAAAGAAGACATTGATGCCACTGAAATTTGAAAATATAAGAAACTACTATGAACAATTATCAACAGATTGGATAACTTGGGAGATACAGATGAATTTCGAGAAACAAGTAACATGATTGAATCATGAGTAAATAGAGTCTAGACAAAACCCATAGCTTGTAAAGAGATTAAATCAGTAATCAAAAACTCAATCTGATGTCTTTACTGGAGAATTCTTCTAAACATTTAAGAAGTCATGCTAATCTTTCTCAAATGCTTTCCAAGAAATTGAGGAGGGAACATTTCCAAACTCTTTATGTGAAGCCCAAATTACCCTGACACCAAAGCCACTACAAGAAAACTACAAAACTAGATCCCCAAGGAATACAATGCCAAAAAAAAATCTTCAAAAAAATATTAACAGACTAAATTCAAAAGCCATCCTATCGGTCATACACTATAATCCAGTGGAATTGATCCTTGGGGTGCAATAACATAGTACATGGGGAAAGAAAATCAGCCAGTGTGATAATGCCACATTAACAAAAAGGGTAAACATAAATCACCGTCATCTCAATGTATAGAAAGCATGTGGCAAAATTAAAACTTTCTTGATAATATTCGAGAAAGTAAGAAGGAAATTATCTCAACATAATAAGGTCATATATGAAAAGCACACAGCTAATATCATACTGAATAATTTAAAAATAATTTTTAAGATTAAAAACAAGGCAAAGATTCTCACTCTCACAGTTTCTATTCAACATAGTCCTGGGAATTTTAATTAGGAAAGGAAAAATAGGAAGCAACAATGTGGAAAAATATAGAACTATTGCTGTTCATTGGTGACATAATCATGTAGAAAACCCTACAGTTCCATAAAACGTTGTAGAACTAAAAGGCAAATCAAGCAATTTATGCAATTCAAAAAAGTCAACATGTAAAAGTCATTTTCATTTCTATACAAAATAATAAACTATTTGAAAATAAAATAAGCCCACTTATAGTATCAAAAAAGAAGATACTTAGGAATAAATTTAACCGAGGAGGCAAAAAACTTACTGAAAATATTAAACATTAGTGAAATATTTTTTTAGAACAAAAACATTCCATATTCATTGAATGGAAGAGATAATATTGTTAAAATATCTTCACTACCCAAAGCAATCTATAGATTCAATACAATGCTTATTAAAATCCAAATAGAATTTGGTATAAATAGATTATAAAACTCATTTGGAAACATGAAGAACTTCAAATAGTTAAATAATCTTAAGAGCAAAACTACAGGCCTCACACTTTATGACTTCAAGCAAAATATAAATCTATAGCTATCAAAACAGCATAGTACTAACAAAAGCACACAGCTAAGTTGAACAGAGTACAGTGTATGTGTGTATATATACATATATATGCATATACATACTAGTAATTGAAACTAGGGGCATTCTACTTCCCTAAGCCCTTTATTTTGAACAGGGTTTGCTAAGTTGCTATTATGTGTTTAGAAAGAAAGAAAACTATGAGTCTGAGGTTATGTAGAAATTGGAATTCTGACCATTGTTAAGAATGTAAAATGATATTAGTGTTATGGAAAACATGGTAATTCCTCAAAAAATTAACAGTAAAACTATCTTTTTGATCCAGCAATCTCATTTTGAAATACTTTTCCAAAATAATTAAAATCAGAATTTCAAACAGATGTTCATACTACCTCGTTCATTGCAGCATTAGTTAATAAGTTCCATAGATAGAAACAATCTAAATATCCCTTGATGGATGAGTGGATAAAGAAAATGTGGTGTATACATATGATGGATTATTATCCTGCTTTTTAAGGGTACCTTTCAGATGCTACAACATACATGAACCTTGAAGGCATGCTAGGTGAAATAAGCCAGTCACAGAAGCACAAATAGTGCACAATTCCACTAACATGGGATATCTAAAGCAGTCAAACTCAGAAGCAGAAGTAGAATGATGGTGTCTGAGGGCTGGAGGGAGGGACAATTGGAGAATTGTTTTTGAAAGGTTATACATGTTCAGTCCTGAAACATGAAAATGACTTAGAGATATGCTGTGCAATGAAGTGTCTGTAGTTAATATTCTACTGTACACTTAACATTTAAGTGTGTAAATTTCATGTTATGCTTTTCACCAAAATATGTGCCACAAATAATACTTCCAAAAATTGACAAGTGGACAAGCATTAAGAGGTAGAAGCCATCCATGCAAATGAACAAATACAAGCAGAGGAAAGAGAAAGATACAGGGAGAAATAATTCTCAACCTATTAGCAGCATCAGGAACTTAAATAACTGACCTGGCGATTGAATTATTGGTTAAAAACGTATTTACACTTCACTTTGAACTTCATCATGATGTATGATTACAATGCACCAATAAAATAAAACTTTGACATAAGGAAACTCAATATAAATACTATAATCACCATATGCAAAAATCTCTTAATCTAGATTGATTCTGTTCACTCCCCTAAAAAGAACTCTCTCATATTTGGAAGCTAGAAAAAAAAAAGGAAAGAAAAAGGATCTCATGGAAGTTAGGAGACCAGTACAGGAGTTTAATGGGGGTTGGGGGAGGGAGGAGGAAAGGAAAAGAGGAGGTATGGAGAAACAAACAGACCATGCAATGCCACATGCATATATGAATGCATCACTATAAACTGACCATGCACATGGAGAGAAGGGAGGGAAAGGGGAAATATGGCGAAGAAAAATGGACCAAATAACAGTATGTGCACATACGAATGCACCACTATGAACCTCACTATCATGTACAATTACAACGCACCAATGAAAAATTATTCTAAAAATAGAGTTCTGAAGCCCTATTCCTCAAAAGGCCCATTCCCTGTATGTCTCCAGTAACATTAACCAAAACTTGTTGCACATAATTTAGGGGACAAAAGTGACTCAGTGCAAGGAAATGCTGCAACAGTTACACATGTAAAATGTAATATTAGTATTTCAAGGTCTGTATTTGAAAGTATTATGGTCAAGTAATTGTAAAATAGT
The DNA here is from genome assembly GCA_004027185.1 of Glis glis. Classification (NCBI taxonomy): domain Eukaryota; kingdom Metazoa; phylum Chordata; class Mammalia; order Rodentia; family Gliridae; genus Glis; species Glis glis. Next base: position 40,370 of record PVJS01003131.1, read on the forward strand.
ATTTTATGAGGATATTATCCTAATTTTGCATCAATTCCTAAAAGTTCAAGACTCCTGCAATGATATGCTTTCCTAAATTGTTCTAGAAATAGAGCACTTACTCAGTAATAGATTTTTTTGAAATCACAGTTATGTGATCAATTGCTTCTATTAATAGTCTTCTTGATTAGAGGATGTTTTTCTTCCTTTTTTTTGCTATCACCATTTCCATACAGGAGGAGGATATGCATTCTGACTAGGCTGTCAATCACAGGGTTTCAATTTCATAAAATAAAAGTTCCTATCAGATGGCCAGTGGATCAAAACTGATCCAGAGGTGGGCTTTGCGTGCTCTTCACAAAGGTAGGCCACACAGTACCTTAAACAAAAGAGGGGCCAATATTTAGAAGTCAGGAGATATAAGTAAAAACCTGTATTTTTGTCTTCTTGTAGAAAAAAATAATGACTAATAGAATAGTGGAATTGGATGAAGTGGGGAGAAAGGGAGGAGAAAAAAGAGGCTTAAGAAAGGAAACAGATCGAGTAATGTTATGTTCATATATGAAGGTAACTAACATGTTAATGTGTGGGGGGGGGCTGGAGGGAAACACAAGTGATGTGTGCATATATAAATATATCACTTTGAATCTATGTTCATAATTGCAATGTACCTGTAAAATTGTTAAAAATAAAACCAAAAGAAGATTCAGAAATCCTGAGTATATTTCCCCATGTTGAGTAAGCTGTGTTTAGAAAAGGGCCATCCATTTAGAAAGCACTTTCCAGTTTGCACAGTCCCTACTACTGATCATTATCACTTTATTGTTGCTTCTGGGAATCAAACCCAGGTGTGCTCTGCCTCCAAGCTACACCCCCAGCCATTTCTATTTATTTTTTTATTTTGAAATAGGCTCTCACTAAATTGAAGCTGGCCTTGAACCTGCAATTTTGCTGTCTCAACTTCCCAAGTATTGGCATTATAGGAATGTTCCACAGCTCCCCGCTTCCTTCTTCTCAACAATGAAGTCAAGAGATAGCTGTCCTAAACAACAAATGCACTTAAATTCTTAGAGGCATTAAAGTATGTAATGAGTTCATGTCTCAGCAGAAGTGGGACCATTAAGCTAGAGTAAGAGAATAAGAGCTTAACTGAGAATTGCTGAATTAAAGAATGAATAATTGGGAAGATAATTTTCCATAGATGTATAAACTATGCCTAAGTGCTTAATTATGCAAACCAAGTATAATAAATATGTGGCAAAAATCCTGGCTCATAATTTTAGTTTATCAGTAAAGGTCCAAGAGGGGAAAAAAGAAAAAAAAAACAAAATGTTATGTCATTTGAAGAGAACTGCTACTTAAGTATTAGAGAACTGAGGGGAAAGAAAGAACATTAAAGTACTGTGATGCTAACTATATTTGGAATACTGCAGAAAACAGCTACCAGCTGCAAAAGGAGCAATGGGAAGAGGTTAGGTTTAAACCTAGAAACTTGAAATCCCACAGATAAGAAATTCAGAGCTGTGAGATAATGGGGTTACTGCTTGGCAGATGCTAGTGTCTCTAAGGTAAGAAGAGCCCCATATGTTTGAGACCCAATAGTTCTAAAGAAAGATGACTGTCAGGCTGGTAATGAAAACTTCTGAGAAGCGCGATGAGATTGCTTCTTTGGTATTGGTATTTGGGATTGAATCCAAGGAACATTCTACCTCTGAGCTGCATCTCCAGCCCTTTTAATTTTTTTTTTTAATTTTGAAATGGGGTCTTGTTAAGTTGCTGAGTGTCTCACTAATTTGCAAAGGGGCCTAGAACCCAAGATTCTCCTGGTTCTACAGTTGTTGGGAAGATTACAAAGTGGAATCAGCTATGGGTATTAAACCGCTGAGGTGAAGATATTTTGCTAGGGTGGAAAGCAAAACAAGAAACAAAGAGCAGGAAAGGAAGAAATCAAGCTAGAAAGAAATCAAGAAAACAAAATCAAACATCCAAATAGAGCAAAAAGATAGCAGGAAGCTAACAAGGCAGATCTTTCCCTCTAGCTCTCCAGTCTCGCACTCCTGTGGCCTGTTGGCAGAATTAACAGAAAGCAGCTGACACAACTTTAGTGCGCGTCTCAGTTCTGACATCAGGGTGGCTACATATGTGTGTGGGTTTGAAGCAGGGAGACAGAACAGAGCAGTTACCTAAATAGCATTTAGAAATTGGATGTTTAGTCTACCAATGTTATTTTATGTGTTTATGTCTTTTAGTGCATTTGCTCTCCATATAGCACACCTGATAACACCCATTTTCTACTCAAAGAAACTAGGTTCAAGTGTATGTTTACATACCAATATAATATCAATTGCACAGTTAACATTAGAATCTAGAGACTGTCTATCCCTCCACACTCAATCAAACAGGCACCTGGACCCTAAAGGCTTCTCAATTCCATGGATTCCCAATGTCCTACAGTAATGGAAACTTGGATGCTTGGAATTCTTATTCCAACATTTCATATGATAACCATTTGCTAACTGAAAGGTCTTTAGTTCAAAAAAATTAAGTACACCCAGCTGAAGTTAAGGGCTATCCAAGAATTACTGACTTTATTATTCACTGGAATATTAACTGGATACCTATTAAAAACTCTGGAAGAATATAATTCAATTTACCACCTTAAAAGACCTGTTTGAGGATCAGTTTCGAGGTCAACATGCGGTAATTTAGCAAGACCCTGCTTCAAAATTAAAATAGGACTGGGGTGTAGCTCAGAGGTCAAAATCCTCTGGGTTCCATCTCCAGTACCTGTCTCTAACATAATACATGCCCCCACTTTCCACATCCCTTCCAAGAGCAAGGACTCCAGTCTGTTTAAAATATTTCTCTCACCTGCTACTACCCTACAAGGTGAATTACTGTGACTTCAGAAAAACTATGTGCATCCCTTTATCAAGGGAAGGGGTTCTTTTTGCCATATCTGCAAACAAAACAAAAACAACTGTAATTGCTACACATATTTGTGATGACTACAAGGTTAGAGGCAATCCCAGCATTTTGTAATTACGTAGTTTACGACTTCAACAATTCTACGTGACAACTTGCTTTCCACACAACACTGTTAGATAATTGATAAAAGCTTTGGAAAAGAGCAAGGAGAGCATTTTGATAATTAAGTTTAACAAGTTTATTATGGTTTTATTTTGTTTGGAGACTGGACTTACCAGCACCTTTAATATTCTACGGGCATTGTGAAAGTCCATGATGGATGATAAATCACTTATTCTCTAAATTTGTATGCCAAAATAGGAACAAACACACTTTTTCCAAGAGCATCTATAGAGACTTATGTTTATGGGCCATGGAATGGATTTGCATAAATACTTTTTAGAAATATTTAAGGAAATAACACCACCAACCCCGTTATCAACTTCTGAAGATTTGTCTGAAAAGAAAAAAAACACTTTTTCTTCAATTCCTTTTTCCTCCTGTTTTACCCCCATTCTCCTCACATTTAAGTTGCTTTTGCTTTTTAGCACAGAACTATGTTTCAAAGACCACAAAAGATAACAGATGGAAAATAGGCCAAAGAATCCTCCCCAAGTCTAAAATTTCTCAGCCATGTTGATTCAGGGTAGCTGTCTTCAGAATTCACAATACACCCTTGCAGCTTTTCAAGCATTGCTTTCTTTTTTTCTTTTTCTTTTTTTTTTTTTTTTTTTGCTACAAAACCCAGTTCATTTCCTCCTCCCTCTAAAAAGGTACCGTGTCACTATGACATACACATAGAAAGGAACTCTGTTAAAAATATTTTTTGCTTCTCTTAACTGTGTGCCCCCTTGACTCAGGCACCCTTTAAAAGCTGTGAGACTGGCACTGTATGTGGTTTCTGCTTTATTACAAAGAAGATGGGACCAGAGAGGGAGACCCCCCGAAAGTAGCTGACATACCTAAGTCTTTGTATTCCAAACTGATTTTTCCTGTTAGAGCATATTAATACTAGAAAGGCCATCAGGACCATGAAACCCAACACTCACCCTTTTATGATGAAGGAACAGAGCAGAGAGGTGACATCTTCAAAGCCCAAGTTAGAGGTCCCACCAGGAGACATGAGAGAGGCTCCTACCCTGGGGGCTCCTGGTTGGTCCTATTTATACACTGAAGATCCTCAGGCAAGTTTCCTGAGTTAAGCTGGATTGATGTGCACGTGGCTTAAAGCAAGGCATCCAAACCAGATTAATTATCAGATTCACCTGGATGCCTCTTACAACCAGAGATTCTTAGGGCCCCTCCCAAACCTTGTGGGATCGAACCCTGGAGTCCATGCACCTCCAACCTAAAGACCTGTCCTAATGGATCTGAGATTGGGGAGGCTGGAGAATCATATATTGTAAACGTATATCTCACTTTACATAGAACAGACTCTCCTGTTTCTTTCTTTCAGCAGGGCTGCCTCTTGTTACCTGTGAGGAATGTGCAAGTGACATTTCTATTAGAGATAACAAATACGTTTTAGACACACTCTGGGGAAAATTTACCAACAAGCCCATTATGATCAGGAAGTACTTTCTGTGGAAAATAAAACTCCATCGAGGTCCCTTATTAAATATCTGCATGTTGCATACTTGCAAAGTGCAAGTTTTTAATGATATAAAAGGATTTTCAGATCTTGCAGGTAGAAAAACAAAAAGATTGAGTTTTGTATTTTTTAAAATGTATTAGTAGATATCTTTCTATATCTGTTTTCTATGGGTTCTAGATGAACACCTCTATAGCTGAAGTCTGACTTCTAATTACTTTAAGCCCCTCATGATTTTTTCGCCGTTTCACAGTAGGTTTGCAGGATCTAAACTGTGTTAGAAATCCTACATTTAGAGACAGTTCTCTTTCCTGGTCTTGAGGTGAGAACAGCTTTCCTCTTTGGCATCTCATCAGTCAACATTGTTAGCAGCTGCCATCGTTTCCAACAACAAAACACACTTACTCCGTTTGTGTTGTGTGTGCAGGAATCAGCGTCAACCAAGTCCCGGGCAACCGGATGAAGCAGGAGTTAAGAATGTAAGTTCTGGCCTCAGACTTCCTGGAATCAAAGCCTGACTCTTACAGTGTCACAGGTCTGTTTGTGTGAAATCAATTGCCACACAGAGGAGAAATGCTTTATATTCAAAGAAAGATTGCTTAAAATTAGGAAGATCCATTGATCTTATGAGTATGGACACGTGGGCAAGTTACTTAACCCATCTGGGCCTCAGATTTAGTTAAATATAAAGTGATGGTGAATATAATAATCATATCAAATTATTTCAAGTAGCAGATCATGTAACAGTGGAGACAGTCAAAACATGGTGTGTGTTAGGCTTCCTCGCCTCCCTCTGGTGAAGGCCACTGTTGGATGGAAAACAGCTAAGCCTGTCCTTGAAGCCACCATATTGTCTCATGTAACTCTGTGCCCTGGCTAGCTGCCACCTTTGTTCTGATTTGGTATACAAACTGGACTGAGACAGTCCAGTGTGTGGGCACACAGACACACGGACACACGGATGCACAGATAGGCAGATGTGCTGTGCGAAAGTCTCATGCAAAGCTCACATGTATCCAGTCTGCTGCCCTGGGTACTGAAGGCCTAGGCCTCCTATTCTAGCCTGCTGAGGCTGAAATAAAGCCATGTCTCACGCTCTCAATGCCTCACTTCTTGGGATGGACCAGATCAAACCCGCAACTTCCTAGCCTTAGCCATTGCACAACACTTGGCTTAAGTCATTGGCAGGATCTGGCACTATCTGGTATGGAGCCGTCTATTCTGGAGGGAGAAGTAGAGGACTGGCCCACATCCAGTGAGTGGCACTCGGTAGCCAGCCTTTTGGGGTCATGGGCACCCCCACAGACATGGAATGAACTGGATGGGAGTCCCGTCCAGCTTGAAATGGCTTTGATAAGTTCGGCCTTCGTGTGGTGGCTGGGGCAGTGGGTGAGTCTTTCTTGCAGCTCTTCATGTGGACATGGATCATGTCCTGAGAGAAGCAGCCCCTGCAGGAAGTCCAGGAGGAGTTGAAAGCAGAGAAGCAGCTGCAGCTGGGGTTGAAAGAGATAAGACACCTGCTGGAAGAGGAGAAGATTCATGCAGAGTTCCAGAAGTTGCTGAAAGCAGAGAAGCAGCTATGGCAGATGTTGGAGGAGACCAGAGACTTGCTGAAAAAAGAGAAGGGTGCTGGCCCTACTCTGTAAGGCCAGGTCGGTGGTCACCCAAAAGGTGAAATCCCAATAGCTTCAGGCTCTGGGGAGAAACCCACAAGACCCTCCCCAAGTGGTGACACACCTGACATATCACCCCTATACCAAGATGGAGTTGGTGGAATCTGCTTGGTGTGCCCCGAGTAAGGTGACTGTCATGTTTACTCACTTAGGAGAAGCTGAGTCCTGCCACCAGAGAGGGAAATTCAGGCAGTAACAAAGGGCATGGCAAAAGGGCCCACGAAGTATAAGAAGAAGCCAACTAAGGTCTCCTAGGCTCAGATATAAGCAGATCTCTGGGCTGCAGGATTAAATCCAAGAAGGGTAGACCAGAAGCCTAATGTCCTGCTTTTGTCTCTGGCAATAGCTGAAGCCAGAGCAGAGATTCCAGCCCCTTAGTAAGGCAGATACGGGTGCTGAGAAGAAGGGGCAAATTCCCAGTGTCTGGGCATTGAAACTGCAGGAGTACTTCCGGAAGGAGGAATCAGTCCCCAGCCTGTTTCATCTAGCATATGGGAAGAACCGAGGGACCCACCTGCAGAGGGGAGACAGGGATCCTGGGTGCTGCCAAGCAGCAAATGGGTCAGGTGGGCAGGTTAGTATGGCTGCCTGGATTGCTGGGGCACACTCAGCCCGCTAACTCATGCCCCTTCAAGGCCACACATTCTGGGAAAGTTATATGTGGGAGCAGTTTTCCAAGGAGGTATCTGGAGGTCCCTGGTACTGTTGAGCAGCAAGCAGAGGGCCCAACTGGACAGGCTGCAAGAGCTCAGGAGGCCGAGCAGATGGCCGCATTTGGAGGGAGGCGCAAGCTGGGCCCACCTGGTTGAAAAGACCCAGGATGGGAGCTTCCCAAGCTTGTGTAAATCCAGTCAAACCATTCTGGCCACCCCCACCCCGACCCTGTCTAGCTCACTCCTGCAGGCTGTGATGTGAGGAACAGGAAGGCCAGCAGTGCTGGAGAGAGTGGAATCTCGGGCCCAAGGAACCTTGTGTGGCACCAGATAGAGAGCTCGGAGGAGTCTTAAACCCCAGGAGCCTCACACAGTGCTGGAGAGAGACAGACGTTTTCCAGAGCCATGGCTGTCAAGAGCACAGCAGTGGACTTCTGAAGTGTGTTCCCTGGGTTGTGAACCTGAGAAATGGGTTCCCTAGGATGTGTTCTTGGGAAATACTCCCTTGGCTCTTCCGTTGGAAAATGTGGTCCCTAGGTTGGGCACCTGGGGAGATGTGGTTACCACGTGTGAGCAATGTACTCTGAGTTCCAGACTGTATCCCTGTGATAGTCAGTCTATGTTGTCAACTTGACCTGATCATGACTATCATGACACACCCAAAATCACATAATCTTGGGTGTGTCATGATCAGGTCAAGTTGACAACCTAGACTGACTATCACAATCCCCAACATTTGGCAGCCACAGAGGGACAAGTGGTGTGGAGCAGAGCACCCCTCACCCGGTGGCAAGTGGACACTATCGGCCTCTTGCTCGCCTCTGAGGGGTGCAGGTATGCTGTCACCTGTGTGGACACAGCCAAGGGCTTGTTGGCTGTCCATTGGGTATGGCACTCTGAGCAGAGGGCTGTAGAGGCAGCCTTGGAAAAGTTGCGTGTGGTGTACGGGCCTTTCCTTTAGGTGGAAAGCAATAATGGCACGTGTTTCACTGGTGCCATGGTGCAGCAGTGGGCCTGGGACTTAGACATTGAATGACATTTTCATGCCCCATACCACCCTCAGGCAGCAGGCGTGATTGAGCACTACCTCGGCCTCTTGAAGCAAGGCCTGCGGACCACTGAGCCCATGCTAACTTTGGTGGGATGGACAAAATGACAGCGGACACTTTTGCAGGCTTTGAATGAGCAAAGCTGTAAGGGAGGCTTCGGGCAACAGAGCAACACTCTGCTGCCTGCTCTCACTGGCCTTTCAAAAGGACAGATGGTTATGTGGACTTGGCCCTGGAAGGTGAAAGCCCCCCACCTATGTTGGGTAGCCATGGGGACAGGGCCCCTGGAACTTGGTCTCCAGGTAGTCCTCTAGGTGACAGGCAAATGGCCCCCAATGGTCCATGTTCCTTTCCCAGGGGCAGCAAATGGCACCACTATATTGCAGGGAAATTTTGTTTGATGGTCATTCATAGTGAGCACTCCCATTACTGGGGTCTGATAGTGTAGAGAGCTACTTGGTAGGCCAATGAGTGGCTGTTGATGCATTGACCCCTGTGGGTAAAGTCCTTTTGCAGAAATTATTGGAACTAGGCTATGAAAAGATGCTGACAATATATCATGTGACTCAACATACACTGAGCACTTTCTATTGCCTCAGCATGTGCTGAGCACCTCCCGTGAACTGGGCATGTGCCTCTGGCCTCCCCGGGCAATGATGAGGCTGACACCTTGGTCCGGGTGCAGTGACTGGAGACAGCACCTATGGGAGATGTAACCCAGTTGGTTACATCTTTGCCTTTTGCATTCAGGGAAACGAACAATGTGGGCAGTGGTAACCGCATGGAAGCTACCAGTAAAATGGGCACACGTGGTCATTGCTTGTGAACACTGTGTTGTCTGTTGTAGTTTGTGTTACTGTTATGGCATTTGGTTGCAATGTTCCTCACACCCAGCACAGGGGCACTTGTGGAAGATGGGAATCATGTAGATTGTGAGTTGAGAAACTCCAACAGGGTGTAGTGTGGGGACAGTCAGAACATGGTGTCTTAGGCTTCCTCGCCTCCTTCTGGTGAAGGCCACTGCTATATGAAAAACAGCTACACCTGTCCTTGAGGACACCATCGTGTCTTATGTAACTCTGTGCCCTGGCTAGCTGCCATTTTTGTTCTGATTTGGTATATAAACTGGACAGAGACAGTCCAGTGTGCAGGTACATGGACACACGGACACATTGACGCGTGGACCCACAGATAGGCAGATGTACTCAGCACACCCACATGTTAAGTAGTGGGGAACCCCATAGAAAGACATTGTTGATATGAAGAATATGGTGTGGGAAACTGTTCTAAGTCTAAAAAATATCGGCTTAAGGATTTATTGCTTCTTGCTTGCTTTGGCAGAAGACTGCCTTTCTTGAGGGAACTGAAGACAGTGACCTCGATGCCCCTTAGCTATCTAAGCTATTTCCTCCTGTTTTACTACACCTTTAGCTTGTGTTGCTTAAAGGTGGAAGACCGCCTAAGGAGGTTGCTGAAGACAGCCAGATAACAACTTATTTTCTAAATCATTCCTAACCCAATGCTCTATTCCTTAGCTGGAGACAATTAATGATTTAATGACCCAATCTGAATTCTGTAAACCTGTAATAAAAGGAAGAGCTGAGTTTTGTTCGAGGAGTTTGGC
>PVJS01003131.1:50005-78067 GCA_004027185.1 Glis glis
CGCTACACCCCCGGCCCTATTTTTTTTATACTTTATTTTGAAACCGGGTCTCACAAAGTTGCGGAGGGCCTCACTAAGTAGAGAGAGAGAGAGAGAAACAGGGAGAGAGAGAGAGAGAGAGAGAGAGAAAGCTGAGGCTGGCCGCGAACCGGATCCTCCGGTCTCCACCTCCCAAAGTACTGGGATTACAAGCGTGCGCCACCACGCCCGGCTCAAACAAATCGTTTTTTAAAAAATTAATTAGGCTTTTTATTTTGTGCTGGGTTGAAAGAGGAAGGTGACATAAAAATAAAGACAGCACTGTTGTTTTTCCAGAATGAGAACTCAGTATAACTAGTATACGTAAGGCATGGATATATTGACAATGTGACAATCTGTCAGTGATCAATTGCCAAACAGTCAGACAATAAATGTTTTATATTCAAAAAGAAGATTGATGAAAGTTACTGAGGATTCTGGGATGAGCAAATTAAGATTGACTAGGCGTGCTTATATGTGTGTATGTGTGTGTGTATATGTGTGTATGTGTGTGTGTGTGTGTGCGTGTGTGTAGTTATAGTTATTATTTAATTTAACCAAGGAGATAAGGAAGGAAAGGATATTCTTCTGAATCCACAGAAAGTGGATTAAATCAGAGTATGGCATTTTTTTAAATTTATTTATTTATTTATTTATTTTTTTCTGCGGTACCGGGGATTGAACCCAGGGGCATTCTACCTCCGCACTATACCCCCGGCCCTATTTTTTATACTTTATTTTGAAAACGGGTCTCATGAAGTTGCGGAGGGCCTCACTAAGGAGAGAGAGAGAGAGATGAGGCTGGCCGCGAACCCGGATCCTCCGGTCTCTGCCTCCCAAAGTACTGGGATTACAAGCGTGCGCCACCACGCCCGGCTAGAGTATGGCATTTATAATGGCCAGAGATATTGAAGGAGTGATGAATGGATCCTCTTGACTACAACAAATTCCTCTTATTTTGGAAAAATAGAGGGAAATACAGGTTAGCACCTAGATTAAAGGTGAAATCAGGACCTGACAGCAAGTTTGAGCACACTGAATGATGATTTGCCCAAGGAAGAAAAGATCAGCTGAGGGTCTCATATATTTTTATAAAAAATATAAACAGAGGCCGGGCGTGGTGGCGCACGCTTGTAATCCCAGTACTTTGGGAGGCGGAGAACGGAGGATCCGGGTTCGCGGCCAGCCTCAGCTCTCTCTCTCTCTCTCTCTCTCTCTCTCTCTCCTTAGTGAGGCCCTCCGCAACTTCGTGAGACCCGGTTTCAAAATAAAGCATAAAAAATAGGGCCGGGGGCATAGCGCGGAGGTAGAACGCCCCTGCGTTCAATCCCCGGTACCACAAAAAAAGAAAAAAAAAAATATAAACAGGGTCTCACTAAGTTGCTGAGGGTCTCGCTAATTTGATGAGGTTGGCCTTGCACCTGAGATCCTCCTGTTTCAGCCTCCTAAGCACTGGGACTACAAGCATGCACCACCATGCCTGGATAAAATAACCTATCTTATGAAGTGATGTAGTGGCCACAGAAGACACACAGCCTGAAATGCAAAGCCTCCTTTGCCATTAGAACAGTTAACAAGAAGTAAAGAGCAGACAGTATTAATGGCCCAGTCCTCATGGGCAAGGCCAGCACCTGCTGTTCCTCCTGGCAGGAGCACGGGGTCTCTTTTCATCTCTTCTGCCCTTTTCACTCTTGGAAGATCAAATACAACAGCTTCTTGCCACGAGGGACTCAGTTACCCAAATTCTCCCAGCAAGAGCAAGACCTTCTTGCAATCTGTGTTGGCCTCTTCATTGATATTTAGCAGGACTCAGGGCTTGCTGAAGCCTGTGTCCTAGATACCCCTGTTCTACATAGAATGCAGTGAGGTGATGCCTGCAATCTCCAGGAAACACAATGAGGAGAGCCGTGCCATTCTAATGGGAAGGCGTAGTCTAAGAGAAAGCAGGTGGCATCTTAGGTGGACTCTGGGATCAGCACCATCATATCTAGCTTTGCATCTTTAGGATGTTGTATTATCTCTCTGAGTCTCAGCCCCCTCATGCGTTCAAAGAGGAGAATCATGCCAACATCTCTGGGTTGTTGTAAGAATTAATTGAGGTAATGGGCAGAGAGATTTGCATAGTGACCAACTCTTGTAAATATCCCAGCGCAGTTCTATGACTATTATTCCTTTCTCTTTGCAGGTCACAGGCATATGCGGGAATCTTGCAGCAAGATTGAGTCTGTTTGGGTAAATCTGTAATTTCCTTTAATGTCGATCACAGGCAAGAGGATTTGCTAAAAGCTGTGGAGCATACAAAGCCTGCTGGTAAGACACAGTGCATGCGGAGGATGTGATGTCACAGAGGAGATACATAAGTGTGTCTGAGTGGCCCAGGTGGCAAGTACTGCAGAAACCGAGAGGAGGGAAAGATCTCTCACATGGCTGCAGTTTATTAGTCCTACTCAGCGGTCTCTATCCCAGCCCTTCCTACTAGCTCTGGACACATATGTGCAGCAGTGTGTTCTGCAGAATCTCAAATTTAATATCACTCAAGCTGAACATGTTATCTTTCTTTCAAAAAGGTCATAGTTGGAATTTTTGTCACAATTGTCATCATTGTAAACCCAGTGTCCCAAATTATGGAGCTTAAAGTGGTTTTGAATTCTTTGTTCATCCTTGATTCTGAAAGAAAAAAAAATTGGAAGATATCAAAATTATGAAATCATGAAACAAGAGATGTCTACTAAATGGCAGGTCTTCATTATATTACCAAATTCATCTTCTTACCCCGGGCATCAGCCATTTGGGGAGACATTAATGTACACTGACAACTTCTTGAGCCCCGGTGTCAGACAAGGTTTGGATCTCAACAACAGTATTTACTAGCTATATGGCCTTAAATAACCACTTAATATGGTGCTGCCTTGGTGCACTTCTCTGAAAAAAATGGGCTAGAGAGCCTTGCTAGCTTAGGAAGTTGTAGTAACACATATACACTTAAAATATGAAAAGCAGTTATAATAATGCCCAGCATTCATGAGTTGCTTAGAAAGTAGTCTAGCTATCATTGTTCATAGCCTAAACTCTTCCATGTGATTTCACCATATTATTCAGGCTTTAGAGTTGTTTTCCTAAAAGATAACTCTGATCATAAAAATCAGATCTGAAGACCTTTCTGCTGAAAGGTGAAAATGAAAATCCGAACCCTCACATTCTTGGCCTGTCGAGGTCAAGAGCCAACCACCCTTCCCCTTCAATGGTTCCCTTCATCTTCACCCAAACCTCAAGTTAACATCAAGTTTTCCTCTTTTGCTAATGTGTCAGATGCTGTCTTTTCTCTTTCAGAGTCATTGCTGGTTCTTTCGCCTTTTTTACCAACATTCATATGTACCTCTGTCATGGCCATCACTGACACACATGACAGCACTGTGGCTGGTATATATTAGGTGCTCAAGAGATAATGGCTAAGTGGATGAATGATGGATATATTTAATAATAATCGCATGTTTTATAAAGTAGTGGATGTTTCCCCATTATTATATATATATATCATAAAAGTCCAATATCTTAAGTAAGTTTATGAATTATTTTCACCCTTAGGGGAAAAACTTACTGAAACTTAGTTTGTGAACTTTGTTAAATACATATTAATACTTGGAATACAGAAATAAATATAAAGACATCTCTCCTGCAGCTTGGGCAAGTTGGTTTAGAAAACATGTCACAAACTTTTATTTTAAGTAGAGAGAATGTGAATTTATTAGCAGAAAATCTGACATCATATAATTTCACCCATCTCACTCTCGGCTCTCTCTCTCTCTCTTTCTCTCTCTCTCTCACTGTTTCTCTTACTCTCTCTCTCTCTCTCTCTCTCTCTATATATATATATATATATATATATTATCTTATAAAATACTCATGCTAGGCTATAACATTTTTAACTTTTAAACACATTAAATTGACATATTTGCATGTTAATGATTATATTTTCTACAGCATTGGGCATACATTTAAATAAATAAATATGTTTAAGTATGAATTGTTATTGTGTGGCACAGTAGGGTAACTATGATCTGCAATAATTTATTATATTTCAAAATAACTGGGAAAGAGTTTGAAGGTTCCCAGCATATGTAAATGGTAATATTAGAGAAAATGTAAATGCTAATTACCTCACTTGATCATTACACATTTTGTACATGATTCAAATTTTAATACTATACCCCATAAATATATACAAATTTTATACATCATTTAAAAATAATTAAATGAGCTGGGTAGGTATTGCACTCCTGTAATTCCAATAGCTGGGAGGATGAGATAGGAGGATCATAGGTTTAAGGCCAGCCTTAGCAACTTAGCAAGACCCTCAAAAGAGGCCCTGTTTCAAAATAAAAAATAAAATAAAATAGAGCTAAGGATGTAGCTAGTAGGTAGAATGTGTTTAGGTTCAATTTCCAGTGGAAAAATAAATAAATAAATAAATAAATAATAAATGAAAGCTGTCAGATTAATAGAAGAGTAGCTTCACCCTTTGAAAGTTGTAGCAAACTGGAGGGAAGCTCACCAAGTGCCGTGTGCATGTGTGTCCCTATCACTCTCAACTACTTATGATGTGAGACTACAATGCACCAATAGAAGTATATTTATTTATTTATTTATTTATTTTTTATGTTCCTTTATTGGTGCATTGTAATTATACATTTTGATATATGTCAGGGTATCAACATCATACATGCACACATTGCTCATTTAGCCTTCCCTCCTCACCCACCCTATTCCCTCCCCCTTTCCTCCCTTTCATGCTCCAGATAGTGATTGAGTCTTATAGGTTTGTGTATGTACATCTTGTGCTATAGTGTGTTTCCCTCCACCCCCCTCCCAACTCCCTCAGTTAGGTCACCTTCTTTGTCCATCTAAAAACAAAGAGGGAAAAGGGAAAAAGAAAAGCAACCTACTTGAACCAATAGACACAGAGTATGTTTTGCCCTAATAATGTCTTCTATTTATAATGCCTCCCTGTTCAAAGCACTCAGTAAAGATTAATACTATGCAAAAGAAAAAAAAAAGGAAAGAAAGCAAGTTGCAGCGAGAGCTTCTGCCCCTCCTGTGCCACAGCTATAGCAATAGGTGACAATGGTGCCTTGTCCACCTAGACTTCGTTTTTCATATTCCCTAGGCGAGCAGCAACAAGATATTTTTCCTTAGACATAATAACGCGACCTCCCATGAGCAATTGCTTTCTCCATTTTGAAGAAAAGATAGTGTAAGACAAACAAAAAGAAGCCCGAGCAGCTTTAAAAAAAACTCCTGGAGGAGTAGGAGGAATGTCAGATAAGAAGCAACCTTTTCTATCACCTGATTACCTTCCTTCAATGTAGTTGTACTCTTTAGGAATTCTTCCTCAGTCTGGCGCCATTCCAGGGAGAACCACATGTCTAAAAGGCTGATTTCCAAGGAGATTCAGGAGGAAACATTTTGAAGACTAGATATTAACTTCATGCTAGAATGGCCATGTTTAAAAACAATAATTTGAATTGATAGGACTTCCTCTTTTGTAGAAGCTACCCTAGTGGACTACAGATTTTAATGTATTTTGGGTTTTGCTTTATAGAAGAGTAATAACTACATTCCTGCAAAGCCAGGTAATTAAGATTTAAAACTGAATTCTATTTAAAAGCCACTACGATGTCACTGATACAGTGAATTCCTGGGAAACTCAAAGGATCCTTTGGTTCTGTGGATAACTGTGACTCTCAAAACCTTGTTAAATTATTCTGCAAGTTCAGATTTTCATATTGGTAAAGGGGAGTCAATAGTTTTCTCTCAGGTCAATTTTGTCTGTTAATATTTATGAGGCTTTTTGTACTAAATGGTGATTATTTGGTGGCCATCACATTTCTTTTCTGAAATGTGATTATTTTCAGTTGACTTCTTTATTGGTGTCATGCTAAATATTTCATATAGGAAAATACTAGTGTAGATTTTATCTGATGAAAACAGAAGGAAATTTGGGCTAATTAGCATATACTGTTTATCATGGCCTAAGAACAGAACAGAAACTCTGTTATAATCACTCTATTTCCAGCTTTGAGAGAAAGAGACGCTCATATTGACAACATGCAGAAGAGACTTTAGGGAGAGATTAAGAAATGACCATGTAAAGTCAAGTACTAAATTCATTGACTTCTAAGACTTTTACATTATATGCTTCTGATGGGAAGAAAAAAGAAAGATAAATTTTAATAGGGTACAAAAGGATGATAAAGTAAAGACAAATTATTTAGCTAATGACTGGCAGCCAGATTTTTTTTTTTTGTAGAGCAAACTTCAAAACAGATAAAAATCATTTTAGGTTTATCTTATTATTATTTTGCAATTGTGCTGCATAAACCTAAGAATTCCACTGAAACAGGTCACATTTTATACCAGCCTATTATGTAAAATGCGAAGTATCTATAATAGCACGGAGTTCTGGACAAAGCCTGCTCCATTATGCCTCCACATTCAATTCATGCAACTACTGAATCCTCCCAGGAAATACGACCAAGATACTATGGTCAACATCCATCATTACAGACTGAGCAAAGCAGAAAATACTGGCTATTAAGAAAAACAATCATGCGTGGACAATATATTCTTTTGCATTAATACATATAATAACCCCCAGACCTCCCCTTCCCACATACACACCACAGCAGCATTTAATAAGAGAAAAATAAGCTATCAGCTGCAGATTTGCCCCAGGTTATGTGCCCAGCCTCCCCTCCAGTATACTTTGCATCATTAGCTGCCAGAGGGAGGTGATACCTGGTAGCAAGAGCCCTTTGTCATTCACTGTGAGCCACACACAGTCATCCAGCTGACGTATTTGAACCTGAAATAGCATCTACAATTGATGCTATTTCACCCCCACCAGGCCACTGTGAAATTCTTCAATACTATGCCTCTTTCCTTTTGCATATTCACAAAAGGGATGCAAATATATTCAATATCATGGATATTCTAACATTTCAGCCTCTGGCCCTGGACTATAAACTCTGTGAATTTAGGGACCTGTGTTTTGTTCACCTCTGTGGACCCTGTGGGCCAGAGGATTTGCCATCTGTGAAGGTAGATGCTGGGAATGACCAATCACTTCAAGTCAAGAGAGAGTTAAGACTCTAGGAGCCAGCATGAGCACAGAAGTCAAAGCAGAGCCCAGTCCACTGCAGGTCTGCAGGCAAGACAAGTGACCGAACACTTCTGCCTCAGGCCCTGGCAGAGCTGGGCTCAGGAAGAAAACAATGCCCGACCTTTGTGCTACCAACTGCCCAGTACCTAAGATAATCACAGAATTTGAGGATGGCTGTGACTGAAGGTTCATTTGACTTCAGATGATCTATAAAAAATAATTGACAAATATATATTTATAGTGCATAACCTAATGTTTTGATACATACATACAGTATGGATTGGCTATATCAAGCTATTTAACATATGCTTTACCTCACATATTTATCTTCTTGTATGTGATAAGAACACTTAAAATTTCTCTCAGCAATTTCATTTTCCTTAACTGTAGTCATCATGATGCACGATTAAGTCTCTTGAACTTATTCCTCTTGCCTCACTGAAATTCTGTGTCCTTTAACCAATGTCTTCCAATCTCCCCAACCCCCGTGCTGTAGAGACCTCCATTTTACTCTCCATTCCTATGAGTTTGATTTGTTTACACTCTATAAGTAAGATCATATTGATGAAGTAGAATAGAAAAGATAGAAATATTAGGCAGAAAGGAGACATTGGGAAAATAGACTTAAAATTTTGAAAGTTCATAATCTAACTCCACCCTATAGGGTGTGTTCAGTCAGTCAGAAGCCTTAATGAGTCCACACCCTTAACCACAATGGCTCCTCTCCACACCTGAGATGCTTAATGTAAATAGGGTGGGTGAGGAGGACAAAGGTCAGACCCCACTGCCTATCTGTTGTCAGGGAAACTGAGGACTAAGAGGAAGTCCTGCCCTCTACTGTGCGACCCTACCTACCCCCTCCTATAAAAGAACTGCGCGGACTCTCTCTTGCTTGCTTGGATGGATGGACAGACGTGCGCAGGGAGACTCACTCTCCCCTTCTTGAGATGACCCCCAACCTGTATCCCCACCTTTCTTAAATTAATTAAACCTTTACCTTTTTCTGATGGCACGTGTTGAAATTCTTATTCACCATGGAGGCCAAGGACCCCTCAGAATTAGCATGTCTCCCCATGACAATATGGCTTTCCTGATGAGGGCCTGACAGAAACTCTTATCCATGTAAGGAACTGTGGATTTGATATTTGCTAGTGATTAAATATTGCCTAACACATATATGCATTCCAAGTAGAGGGACTAGAATGGAGAAGCTTTGATTACAGAAATATTGCCTAGGGAAATTTCCTTTTCATTCTCAGACTCATCCAGATATGTTCTAAAAAGGGGGAAAAAAAGAAACAGGGGCTTCTAAAAGTTGTCAGGGCTCACTTTACAGTCTAGCTTGATTGGGTTCTGGGGAAGAGAAATACCTGGTTTATTCTTAATATCTTTTACTAATCTGTCTTTTATTAAGGCTAGTTGAACTGAAATAGGAAGATAGAGGAGGAAACAATGTATGTTTGTTTATATTTTTATCTGCATGTATCATATACATTTATTCTGAGCAAGTTGCTGATTGACATCAAAATAAGATCACCACCTCATATTATGAAACAGAGAAAAGCACACAGGGACAGTAGAAGGCAAAGGGGTTCCCCCTCTGGGCCACAAATAATGAGGCTGTAGAAAAGGGGATTCAGTCTTCAGCCTGCACCCGTACGCCTCCAATATTCTCACCAAGTGAAAAGAGTATCAGACAGAAATAATGAGCAAAAGATATAAATAGACATTCACCAATAAGCATATGAAAAGATGTTCAACATTAGTCAGAAAATTAACATCACAATGAGACAATACTTCACATGGGCAAGAATGGTTAAAATTAAGAGACAAGTGTTAGAAGAGAGGTGAAGAAACTAGAAACCTCTGTGGGCGTGTAAAATGGGACAGATATTTTGGTAGTCTTTAAAAAATTATGAAAATCAACCTACCATATTACCTAGCAATTTTTTCCAACATATCATTCTCAGAGAAGAAAACACTTATGTTTACATGAGGACTTACATGTGAATGTTCATAACTATGTTATTCCTAATGGCCTAAAACCTGAAACAACTCAAATCACCATAGGTTGATGAATAAATAAAGTGTGATATATTTATAAGGTAGAATATGCAATTCAGCAATAACAAGGAAAAATGCTTGTACAAGTACAACATATATGAATATCAAAATAGATTATATTAACTGAATGAAGCCAGATGCAAAAGACCACTCATTGTATGATTACATTCATACGAAATGTTCAAAAACGAATGTCTACACAGACAAAATGAATATCGTGGTTGTCTGGGGCTGGCAGTGGCATGGGTGATGAATACAAATGGGCACCAAGGGAGTTTTGGGGTGATATAAATATTCTACAATTGGGTTGTGTTGAAAATAACCTAGCTCTGTGAATTTTTAAAATATCATTGAATTATACATTTAAAATGGGTGTATTTTATGATATGCAAATTATGCCTAAAAAAGCATAACTTTCAAGAAAGTAGTTGCCTCATAACCCAACAGTTTGTGAAACCAGAAATAAATAATTGCATTACCTAGGCCAAACCAAAACTGAGCCAAAAAATAAGTTCAATTTTTAATGTAAAATAATACATGATAATTACATATTCCTGTAATTGCACATATATTTAAAATAGTGACAAATTTTCACAGTGTGTTTTGCTTTGAATCTTTGAAGCAAGGTAACAAAATACTTTTAGTATTAAAAAAGCGAACACTGTTTTTCTTCATACAATTCCATCATATATCATTATTAGTGATAATTGTAGGTATTCACCTAACAAAACCCTCAGAACATTCCCAGTAACACTTGTGGATCCAATCACACTACTTATCTGGCAGTTAAATCTCATCTTCAACTTTTCATCAAAGACAATAAGAAACTCATTCCTTCCTTAGGCAACACATTTCACCACACTCTGAATCCTTGAACAATGTACTCAGGTTTCTGAACATTGTTACTTGCAAAATCTAGAGTAGTACTGTCCAGTAGAACATTCTATGATTATATAAACATTTTACCATCTATGCTGTCCAATATAGTAACCATCCCCTAGCGACATGTTGTTATTAAGCACTTGAAACTTGGGTAGTGAAACTGAAGTCCTAAAGTTTTCAGTGTATTTATCTTTATTTATTTTAAAATTAAATAACTATATATGGTTTGCTGGTACCATGTTTGACAGCACAAGGCTAGAAGCTCATCCAATTTAACCAATCAAAGAAAACTAAATTTATTATCTTCCTTAACATACTTGCTTCTCTTTTCCATGTATTCTCCATCTCAAGGAATGTTAGATATTCATCTAGTTGACCACATATGATATCTTGAAATCATTCCACTGTTATCTTCTGTACCCAATCAGTCACCAACTCTATAAATTTTACCTTCTAAATGACTCTTACTTCTTGCCTCATCTCTGTATTTTAGTACTCCTGCTGGTTTTGAGCCTCTTTGTCCCTCACCTGACTTAGTCTATTTTGTCTCCCAGTCACTTATCTTTGTGACCTACAGACCGTGCACCACATTACTGCCACAGGAAGCTTCGTAAGGGGCATGTGTGACAGTGGGACAATACTGCTTCGCACCATTCCATGCCCTCAGTTGCACTCTGCATGTAATCCGGGTATCTCATCCAATGTCCTTCAGCATCTGCCCCCTGGGTAATCTGTTATTACTCAGCTCTACTCTCTTTCATGTCTCCCTACTTATGCTCAGGCTGCCTATTTAAAATGTGTAGGCATATTGTTATTCTAAGGAAAGCAGGGTCCAAATGCAATAAGGACAGGTGCTCTGGATCCAGATAGCTTGGGTTTAAACACCAGGTCCACCACTTAGCCTCCCTTATCTCCTGCTTCCTTACCTGTGAAGTGGGATGATAAAAACACCAGTCTCTTGGAGTTCATAACACTTAAAAAGCACATTTATTGTGTTTGCAATATAAGAAACATCCTGTAATGTTTGTCATTTTCATTAATATTAGACTTGTTAACTGAACAGATTTCTTCTAGTCAATATTCAGATAGCACATTGAGAGGCTATAGGAAAACACTAGCCTACTGCTCTCACTCAACACAGAATATTTCTTTAACTCTTGATGTGTGGGGTATTTCCCCCACATAACAACCAATCTTGCAGCAAATTCTACAGCAGAAACCAGCAAGGTGTTGTCGAATCCAATCCAATACTGATGCTTTCTACCTGAAGATAGCGTCAGATCCCATAGGTTGAGAGCTCAGTCCCACAAGACCGTCCTTCAATTCAGACACCAGTCACAAGTCTGGGCCTCCAGCACTTCTGGCCAGCCGGTTGTAAATTGGCATTCCCAAAATCTTCTCCGATTCCATTAATTTGCTAGAGTATCTTACTCAGGTAAAATGATTTATGTTTACTTGTTTATGATAAAAGATATCAGAAAAGATACACATGAACAACCAGATGAAGAGGAACAAAGGGTGAGGTCTAGAATGGTCCAAAGCTCAGAAACTTCTCTCCCAGTGGAGTTAGGGGTATCCTGCTCCTGGTACATTGATGTATTTGTCAATCTGGAAGCTCTCCAAACCCCATAGTTTAGGAATTTTAATGCTTCATCACATGGGCATGACCACTTATGAATTCCATTTCCTGCCTCTCTCCCCTCTCACAAGAATGTGGAGAAAGAAGGGTACTGAAAGATCCGAGATGGAAGTCATGGCTTGGTGTTTCTGGTGACCCACCTTCATCCAGGAACCTAAGAATCTCCTCATTAGAACAAAAAAGGTGCTCCTACTACCCAGGAAATTCCAAGGGATTTGGGAGCTCTGTGTCAGATACTCCTATCACTCAGGAAACTTAGAAGTTGCATGTCAAGAACCAGGGCAGAGATCAAATATTACAAGAGATTCCCCTAGCACCCCTATCAATAAGGGTATTAGGAGCTCTGTGTTAAGAGTGGGTCAGAGACCAATATGCATATTTCTTAATATTTCATACACGTTGTCAAAGATGTCATTTATAATGTCCTGCTCTGTCTCACTTTATTCTTGTTTTTAATTAGCAATTCCATAATATACTGGGCATGCTATTTTATGGCTAAGAAATAAAAAGTTAATTATTTGTTTTCTTAAATTCAATTCCCTTCTGAGAACTTTGAAAATCTTGAGGGTAAGGACTATGGCTCATCCAGGTATGAATTGCTCATGCACCTAATCCACTATAGAAATTAAGTAAATAGAGCTACCCATAAGAAGTTAGCGGAAGTCACAGCACAGATTTTCCTCAGATATGGAAGCTGCTAGAGGACTGAAATTTCTAGCATTGATGAAGGTCAACTACTTAATCAACTTCCACATCTGTGGTTGGAAGGAATAATATATATGCACTGCTTTGATTAAAATAAAGAACCTTTAACTCAGCCTTCCCACCAGGACACTGGTCCTATATAACTGGGATTGAGCCACCCTGAGGTTTTACCAGGGACACGGGATTTTATTTCATCCTGTGCATTAGATTCCAAACCAAGTCCTCTGCAGAATCCTAATTGGTGGCAAAGTCCTAATCATTAATTTTCCCTGAAATATCATACCACTAAAAAGTCAACATTTGGGCAAATATGAAAAGCTGCCCTCATCAAAACAGAATGGAAAGAGCTTCTTTGGAAGGTGTTATCTCATCTACCTGTTCAAAGGGGTGCTAAACTTAGCCCCTCACCAGTTTGCCAATATGTCTCAATCAAGAACAATCACTACCACAAGAGTTAAGAATATGATATAAAACTTATGTTCATAAGTTTTATGTATTTACTTTGCTAAGCTATAGTACCTAGTTGTTTAATCAAACATTAATTTAAGGGTGTTGCTATGAAGATATTTTCCAAATGTGCGTTAACATCTACAATCACTGACTTCAAGTAAATGGATTACTTTCGATATTATGGGTAGGCTTCATTCAAACAGAAAGGTCTTAACAGAAGGAGAAAGAGAGAGATAATTTCCAGAAAAGAAATTCTGTATAAAAATTGTAATATCAGTTCTTGCCTGAGATTGCGAAATCTGCCCAGTGGAATTTGGACTTGCCAGGTTCCAAAATACCATTTGAACCAATTCCTTGAAAATTGGAGAGAGAGAGAGAGAGAGAGAGAGAGAGAGAGAGAGAGAAATACCCATATATGAAATTATACATTTATATAATTATTATTATTACATAAGTTCCTACTGCTTCTGTTTTTCTGAAGATCCCTACCTGATACAAACCCTAAGACCATAGTTGGAGTTTTAAAGCTCAGTTCCTATTAAAAAGGAGTTTTCTTTCTCCTTTTTTTTTTTCTAATTTCTCCTTAGAATCAGAAGAACTTGGTCATGAACCAAGGAATAATCTGAGGGGCTACTGATTCTTCAAAATAGAATTCACTTCCAATATGTCCAGGAGGATTCCTCAGCCCTTTGGGGTCATTTCCAGAGAACTTGCTGTTACAGGCAGACAGTGTTGCCACCAGGGCTTTGGATGGTTCCAAGTCACCGACAAAAATTGGTGCAAGTATTTGAGGATACAAGAACTAGAGTCTCCACATGTGCGCATGGTTTGAGATCTAAACTTTTAGCTATGTCACCTTCCCATCTTGTTCAACCTCCTTAAATCCTTCCTTACACTATCCTTTCCCAACTCAGTCTTAATTCATGAGGACATGGGTGACATATAATACTAAATTCTCATAAAATATCTAACCCCCTCTACTTCTGTACATGGATAATCTTCCTGTTCTTTATGCAACAGTACATCACCAGTAACAGTGTATTTTTTATGGCCCTTTACATTAAACACAATGAGATACCCAAGTGAGAAATCAGAATGGCTCTACCCCCTCCTTCATATACGTACACACTGGATAACTTTTGCATATGGGGCAATATACTGTTTTATTATCACTAAAATATCATTTTAGAATGGAAACACTTTTATAAGTTAATTTCAATAAATTTCTATTACCTTAAAGTTTTATGTTTAATGACCTTTTAAATAATGATTTATTATATGCACTGTTTTATGTGTATATCATTGAAGCAATTGGGGAAAAATAAGAATCAATTTGATTTAAGTGAAATGTGAATGCAAGTTTAACTTTCCGTTTAAATAAAAATCTCACCGTGAAGCAGTAAGAATCCAAAAATGCATGCACAAATAGATTTTCCTTAGTGCATAATAGATTTTCCTTGTATAGGACTTAACATTTTCTGAAGCATGCATTTCGTTTTCCTTCATCTTGCTTATATATATAGCAGAGCATGCTCAAATCCATTCATTCTCCTTCTGTTCCTACAGCTCCACTGTGGATGACCCCTAATAGGCTTTCCTGTGCCTGTACTTACCTGTTCCTTCTTAATTTGGATCATTGATTATAACAAATACACCATATTAAAGTGTTAATATTAGGGGAGAACTGGATGAAGAGTATATATGATATTTTCTCAATTTATCTCTAGATTCAATACTGTTCAAAACCAATGTTCATTATTTCTTTAAGTTTTATCTTTAAAAGAGCCCAAGAAAAGGATGAAATCATATATTACAGATTGGGCAAAAATATTTGCAAACCACATGGTCAATAAAATACTGATATCTAGAATATATAAAGAACTCTCAAAACTTGATAGTAAAGGAAAAAATCAGTCCAATTAGAATATCAGCAAGAGACACAAACTGGTATTTCACCAAAGGGCAGAGAAATATAGATGGCACATAAGTATACAAAAAGATGTTCAACGCCATGAACCATTAGAAAACTGCAAATTGAGACCAAATTACATATCATTACACACATATCTGAACAACTAAAGCTCAAAAAAACTTAAATTACAACCTTGAATGCTGTCCAGAATATGAAGAAACTGGGTCATTCATAACTTGTAGATGAGAATATGAAATAGTTCAGCTACCCTGGAAAATAGTTTGGCAATTTCCTTTAAAACTAACATGTAGAATATGCAAAGGATTTAAAAAAACTTAACACTAAAAATAAATAACCCAATCAAAAAATGGGCAATTGAACTGAGTAGACATTTCTCAAAAGAAGAAATACAAAAGGCCAATAAATATATAAAAATGCTCAACATCATTAGCAATCTGGGAAATGCAAATCAAAACTATAACTGCACTGAGATTCCATCTAAATCCAGTTAAAATGGTAACCATCAAGGAAACAAATGATAGCAAATGCTGGAGAAGATGTGGGGAAATAGAAACAAGCCAGGCTTGGTGGCGCACGCTTGTAATCCCAGTACTTTGGGAGGCGGAGACCGGAGGATCCGGGTTCGCCGCCAGCCTCAGCTCTCTCTCTCTCTCTCTACCTAGTGAGGCCCTCCTCAACTTCATGAGACCCGGTTTCAAAATAAAGTATAAAAAATAGGGCCGGGGGTGTAGCGCAGAGGTAGAATGCCCCTGGGTTCAATCCCCGGTACCACACACAAAAAAAAAAAGAAACTCTTATACAATCTTGGTGTGACTGCAAATTAGTATGACCACTATGGAGACCGGTATGAAGGTTCCTCAAAAGACTAGTTATAGAGCCATCATATGACCTATCTATCTTTACCACTCCTTGATATAGTCCCCAAAAGAATTAAAGTCAGAATAATATAGTAATGCATGCATATTCATGTTTATAGCAGCACAATTCACAATATACAAATTATGGAACAAACCTAGGTGTCCATCAACAGATGAATGGATAATGAAAATGTGATATATACACAATGGAATTTTAAAGGAAATAGAAAACAAAAGGGAATTTAGATATTTGAGGAGAGTGACCAGTAGAATAGTGGAAGGGGATAGGGGAAAGAGGTGGGGAGGGGAAAGGGAAGAACTGGTGAATGAAAGAGTTCAAATCATGCTGTGCCCATGTATGAAGGTGTCACTACCAACTTCACTATTATATACTGGAAGGGGTAGGTCATGGGTTGGGATCTGAAGGGATTTATGTCAAGACCTGTGAGCATATCTGTTTGTATGGATTTGAACCTCACTGAGTTGTACAATTACAATGCATCAATAAAAGTATAAAAACAAATAAACATACAACCATCATACTAGAAATGATAAGCATTTAGTTTAGAAAAATAAAAGCTTATGTTCACATAAAAACTTGTGCAGAAATGTTCAAAATATGCTCAACATGGATATGACATTAAGGGAGCACACAAGGGTATCCTATAGTGATGGGGCTGTTCTACATTTAAATTGCACCAATGTCCATCTTCTTGTGATATTGTACAGTAATTCACAAGACATTACCGTTCAAAAAACTGAGTATATGAGATCTTTTATTATTTTTTGTGACTTCTATGAATGTAAATTTGTCCCAAAAAAATTTTTGTTTAAAGTGCTGATACAATGGCCCTAAAAGAGTCTTTTAATTCTTATAATTTACAGACATATTTGTTGCAAATAATACTGAATAGTCAATTATGCTGCTGTCAGTACTCGAGTATAAAATGAATTCACAAATTCTCCCACTTTTCCTTGTGTCTTCTATTCTAAATATAGCATTCACATAAGTTGCAAAATTAAACTTTTCTACATCTAATTTGTTGCCAAATTATATTAATTATTTAACATTTCATTATTTTCTACTATATTCTTGACATAGGTCAGACCCAAATGCTGCTTCTAATGCCTCCCTGTTATATTTCTCTTGCTCTGTTTTAATTGTCCCATAATTGTTCTGCTAAATTCTTTCTTTCCTTTCACATCATACCATATTAACAGAACTCTATCTAGTCTCTCTAGAGAGCCTGTACATTCTGGCCATAAAAAAGGCATCCACAAAGGCAAAGACCTTCCTAAAGAGGGAAGAATTATAGCATGTCATAAAGGCTGTCTAACTTCTATATCTAAAGGAACCAAAACCTCTGAGTAAGCAGAAAGGTGCAACACAATTGTCCAGTTGTTCTCTGCAGAAAAGTCATTAACTCTACGGTTAATGGTATGGTACTAAACCTATTGAAAACTATATTTACAGTGCCATTATGCATATAAAAGAAATATCTTAACTAAATAATTGCCTCTTGCCTCTGTATTAATTATATTTGTGTATATATTGTTATCTATATCTGTTTATATTTTATATATATCTATATATCTATACTTCACTGGCTCAGATGGATGGCACCTTCAAGCATCATGAGTTTGTAAAAGAGCTGGAAGCAGAGACAGCTGGATGTCAATTTGCTCTTATTGAAGAAAGCACAAAGGACGAACTGACATTTACTTATCCTGAGTCCACTTTAATTTAGACTAATCCAGTCAGCTTTGAATGGAGGGGGGAAAAAAGAAAATGTGACTTTCTTATTTCCATTTTGCTATCCTGGGGGAAGGAATACAGACAGGAGCAGAGCTTCCCATTCATCAGGAAGGGGCACTCTGCCTTACTTTGATAAGTAAGGGGAAATTGAAATTTATGACACCTCGGAGGCACTGTCCCCTCCTCTGGAGCGGGTCACCCTGATTGTGTTCATAGCATTGGGTTGTTGTACGTGGTGTTCACATTTCTGCCCAGCCAGCTCATTTGAGAGAACTGTACTGCATTGAGAGCAGAGTCACATTACACATGGGCAAGCAGCCCAGGGCAGGAATTGGGTAAACAACGCTTCATCCTGAAAATACATTTTCTTGGATTTTCTTTTGCCTTCTTGCCTTTTCACCTTTTCTCTACCCCTTGAATTAATTTAACTCATCAACTCACAGAAGCCAGTGAAGATCACAGGTAGACTGGTCACCTGGCAATCTTGAGTATTTCCTTTAAGTGGTCAGGTCACAGCTAGTAACAGGTATTATTCTTTTGCTAGGGTTAGACATTTCACTCAGTCTCCAAGAGCACCCTGTGTTTTCTAGATACACAGAAAAGATGATATTTGTAGTATGTGTAGCGAGTAAAAGACTTTGAATTAAAATTTGCCTAAAATAAGAATTCTACTCCATCACACACCAGCTACATAACCCCATCAAAGCCATAAAAGCTTCATTTTCTCATCTGTAATTTCTAACATGCCCTAGAGGGATGGAACAAAGGTAACATAAAAATAAAAGAGAATAAAAGAGAATACAAATATAGGTTTTTTTCTTATTATCCCTTAGAATTGAAAATCACACAATGAAATTAAGCAAACAACTTCACACACACTAGATCAAAAAGAGTCCAACAACATATAAAAAGGATTAATACACCAAGGCTAAGCGGAACTTATCACAAGAACAAAGATTGGTTCAACTTTCAGAAATCAATTAATGTAAGACACCACACTAATACAATGAAAAGAAAGCATGAGCATCTCAATGGATTCAGAAAAAGCAGTTGATGAAACCCAACATCTTTTCATGATAAAAGTACTTAGCAAACTAGAAATTGAAGGGTACTTCCTCAATCTAAAAGATGGCATCTATGAGAAATGAACATCTAACATTTTACTTCATGTTGAAAGACTAAAAGCTTTCCTCCTAAAATTAAAAACAAGACAAGGATGTTTACTCTTGGCACTTGTCATTATACTAAAAGTCTTCCCAGTGCCATTAGGCAAGAAAATAAATAAAAAGCATCCAGATTGGAAAAGAAGAACTAAAACTCATTCTATTTGTGTTCACACGGTCATATAAATAGAAAATCCTAAAGAATTCACAAAATTAAAAAAAACTAATAGTACTAAGAAAAAATTTAGCAAAGTTACAGAATACAAAACCAATAAGGAAAAAAATAGTTGTATTTCTATATAGTAGCAATGAAAAAACTAAAACTTAAATAAAAAGTTTTACATAGTGTCAAAAATAATACTTAGACATAAATAAACTACAAGACATTTTTCTCAATGCAAGAAAGCTACAAAACACTGCTGAAAGGAATTAAAAAAGACCTAAAAAGTGAAATATACACATGTTCATTGATTGGAAGATCTTTTTTCTTTTTTTTAAATTGGTGCGTTATAATCATATGTCATGATGAAGTTCAGAGTGACAGAGGCATACATGAACACAACACTCAGTGGGCCCTCCCCCAACTCCCACCCCACTTCCTCTCCCTCCCCTGCATGACATTGTGATTGGCCTTGATAAATTTGTGTATGTACATCAGTTCCATTGAAGTGTTTCCCTCCCCCCTCCAACCTCCTGCCCGTAGGTAGGCCCCCTCCATCACTCCACTAGGGCATCTCCTCCTTTGTCTGGAGCCCCTCCGGTGTTCCAGTTTCTCCCTAGCTTTCACATATGAGGAAAAACATCTGTCCTTTCGCTTTTTTGTGATTAATCTTAGCATAATATTCTCCAGTTCCATTCATTTCTCTGAAAATGGCATAAGTTTGTTCTTCTTTATGGCTGAGTAGAATTTCATTGTGTGTCTATCCCATAATTTTATAATCCATTTATCTGTTGATGGACATTTAGGCTAGTTCCATAGTTCTGCAATTATGAATTGTGCTTCTATAAACATAGATATGCATGTGTTACCATGGTAGTCTGGTTTCAATTCTTTTGGTAGATACTCAGGAGTGATATAGCTGGGTCATATAGTAGTGAGGAGTTAGGTATTGGGTAGTCTGTGAGGGGATGGAACTCCCAGGAGATAAAGGTTAAGAAAAACAAAATCCAGACCTCCCCCCAAGAAAGGTAGTTCTGAGTTGCTCATCAGACCTGAACATGAACAATTAAATGTGGAGGAATGAAGACAAGATTTCAGGAACCAAAGATCTATGTGTACCAACTCATGGACTGTTGCTACGTATAGACCAGCAAACAAACATGCAGAACTTTCTCATGACTTTGGGGAATTAAAGGCCATAGATGACAAATTAAGTCAAGAAAAACAGAGGCTTTTGTCATTGGTTAATGTCTATACAAAGGGCTTCAAACATATATAAAGCCCTATGCTTAGCACAAATATCAACTACCCTCTCAGGACCCCTCCCCTGCATGGTCCTTTAACTCTGCTACTCCCTTTGGTGGATCAAGTGGACTTTGGGAAAAGGTGGTATGCAATTGATGGTGCTTGGCCTGGGCTACACTCAGGCAGTGTTAGAAGTCCCCACTGGACTCTGGAGTCTGCCATGGCCCCTAGGGGTGATCTACCTCTCTGCTTGCTTGCTCTTTTAAAATAAACTTCCTACTTTCACTTTCCTGGTATCTGCAGATTTCATTCTGTGACTCCTTGAGTCAAGGACCCAGTAAGAAACTTAGTATCAGTAGGTTCATTCCCATTCTTCTGAGGATCCTCCACACTGATTTCCAAAGTGGTTGTACTAACTTGCAATCCCAACAATGTATCAGAGTTCCTACTTCTCCACATCCTCACCAGCATTTATTATTGTGTTTTTAATGATTGCCATTCTAACTGGGGCTGGGTAAAATCTCAGAGTAGTTCCAATTTCCATCTCTCTGATTGCTAATGAGGTTGAACATTTTTTATGTATTTATTGGCTATTTGTATTTCTTCTTTTGTGAAGTGTTTATTTAGTTCACTTGCCCATTTTTGATTGGGTTATTTTTTTTTTTTTGGTGTTATGTATCTTGTGTTCTTTGTATATTCTAGATATTAGTCTTCTATTGGAGGAGTAGCTGGCAAAGATCTTCTCCCATTCTGCCAGCTCTCTATTCAGATTCTTGATGGTTTCCTTTGTTGCACAGACGCTCTTCAGTTTAATGCAATTCCATGTATTAATTCTTGTTTTAATTTCTTGTGCCTTTGGACCTTGTTGAGGAAGTTTTACCCATGCCTATATGTTGGAGCATTGGTAATATGCCCTCTTTAAGTAACTGCAAAGTCTCTGGTCAAATTTCCAGGTCTTTGATTCATCTTGAGTTGACTCTTGTGCAGGCTAAGAAGGTAAGATTTATTTCTATCGTTCTACATATGGATGACCAGTTTTTCCAACACCATTTGTTGAAAAGGCTATCTTTTTTCCAGAGTATGTTTTTGGCCCCTTTGTCAAAAATCAATTGACTTCAAGAGTGTGGATTTGTTTCTGAATCTTCTCTTCTGCTCCATTGGTCTATGTGGTGTGTGTGTGTGTGTGTGTGTGTGTGTGTGTGTGATACCATGCTTTTTTTGTTACTATAACTCTGTAGTATAGTTTGAAGTCAGGTATTATGATGCCTCTTGCATGGTTCTTATTGCTGAGAACTATTTTGGCTATTTGGGGTCTTCTGTTCCATATGAATTTTAGGACTGATTTTTCTAGATCTGTGAAGAATGACCTTGGTAAGTTAATGGGTATTGCATTGTATCTGTAAATCACTTTTGGTCTATGTGTCTGCTTTTGGGCCAATACCATGCTGTTTTTATTAATATGGCTTTCTAGTATAGTTTGAAGTCAGGTATTGTGATGCCTCCTTCATGGTTTTTGTTGCTGAGAACTACTTTGGCTATTCTGGGTTTTTTGTTGTTCCAAATGAATTTAAGGACTGATTTTTCTATGTCTGTGAACTTGGTAACTGAATGAGTATTGCCTTGAATCTGTAGATCACTTTTGGAAGAATGGCCATTTTTATGATTTTTATTCTGTCTATCCAAGAGCATGGGAGGTCTTTCCTCCTTCTAAGATCTTGTTCAATTTATTTTTTCAGTGTGTTATAAATTTCCTTTTAGAAGTCTTTTACCTCCTTGCTTAGGTTTATTCCTAAGTATTTTATTGTTTTGGGGGATATCATGAGTGGAAATATTTTCTGGATTTCTTTTTCAGTGGATGTATGGTTGGCATACAGAAAATCTTCTGATTTTTTTTAAGATTGATTTTATATCCAGACATGTTGCTGAATTTGTTGATCAGTTCTATAAGTCTTTTGGTTGAGTTTGTTGGGTCTTCTAAGTATAATAACATGTCATCTGCAAATAGAGATAGTTTCAGTTCTTCTTTTCCTATTTGTACTCCTTTTATTTCCTTCTCTTGTCTTCTTGCTCTGGCTATAGTCTCTAGTACTATATTGAAAAGGAGTGGTGATAGTGGACATCCTTGTCTTGTTCCTGTTTTTAAGGGAACTCTCGTAGTTTTTCCCCATTTAATATGATGTTGGCTGTGGGCCTGTTGTCACTACTTGTAAAAATGTGGTACTGGAATGATGATATACATATAAATTAATAGAATAGAATTGAATTTTCATTAAAATATCTGTAACCTTGTCAAAATATTCAGATATTACAGATATTACAGATATTTTCATTAAAATATCTGTAACCTTGTCAAAAATCAACTGATTTTTGACAAGGACGCCAAGACCTTTTAATGGGGAATTAACAGCCTTTTCAACAAAAGATGCTAGGACATTCACATGCAAAAGAATTAATATTGTCCCCTTCTTTATCCCATTCACAAATATGAACTGAAGATAAATTATAAACCTAAATATAAGACCTACAATTATGAACATTTTAGGATAAAATGTAGAAGTAAATAATTGCAACCTTGTGTTAAACAATGCTTTCTCATATATGATACTGAAAGCATCAGTGACAAAGAATAGATAAAAGACCTCATGAAGATAAAACTTTTTATTGAATGCTATGTATTAAAAAAGTAAAAAATGACAATCAAACAGAAAAAAGTGTTTGCAAGTTATTTACTTTTATTTATCCCTTATCAGATAATAAATAAAGTACTTTCTCAGAATAAAGAACCCTCAAAAATAAAAATGATTAAAATAAGTATAGATAAAATATAAATAGCCCAATTAAATCTCTAAATAACCCAGTTAAAAACAAATAAGTAATCTGAATACTTTTCCAAAGAAGATATACAGTATAATAGTAACTTCATGGAAAGATGTTCAGCACCATTAGTCATTATGAAAGTATAAATCAAAGCCAGGAGATATTATTTACACTCATTAGGATGGCTATAATTGAAAAGACAGATAATAAGTGTTGATAAGCTATAAAGAACTATAACCCATATACAATGTTGGTGAGTGTATAATGCGGCAGCCCTTTTGGAAAAATCTAGAAGTTTCTCAAAAGGTTAAATATAGAGTTATTAATATGATCCAAGAATTATACTCCTACATATATACCCCAAAATAGTGAAAACATTTGTCCACAAAACAACTGTACTCAAATTTTTGCACTAGGATTATTCATAATTGCCAAAGCAGTAAAGAGATAAAATAACTGTAATCTCATCAATAGTGAAATACAATGTCATATATCAATTCAATGGATTATTACTCTGCAGTAAAATGAATTGCCAATATATGCAAAAACTTGGGTGAACCGTGAAAACTTTATAGTCTCTAAAAGAAACTACTCACAAAAGACCACATAGTGTATGATTCAATTTATGTTAAATGTCCAGAATAGGCAAATCAATGGAGACAGAAAGTAGATTAATGTTTTCTTAGGGCTGGAGAAAGAGAAGGAGATGGATGTGACTGCTAATGTGTACGGGGATTCTTGTGGAGTGACAAAATTAGATTGTGTTTTAAAATTAAATAGTGGTGAAAGTTAAAATTTTTTGTGAACAGCTTAAAAAATATTGAATCGCACCATTACATCGGTGGTGGAATATGTTATGTGAACTGTACTTTAATAAAGCTATTAAATTAATTCAAAAATAAAATGAGAAGTTACAATCTCACTGGCTCGATTCATTACATTATTCTTAACAGGGGATCGATACAGTAATAATAACCCCAAACACCTTAGTAGGAATCCCTTCCACTCTGGGTCTAGAAAGGCAGACTAAAAATTTATTCTTTATATCCATTCAAAGAGGAGTCAACTTCTCCCATTATATCAGATGCCCTATTAACATTTCTCATTTCATAGTCCCTAAAATCCTACAGACTGTGGTCCTTTTGATGCTTTGAGATTTACAAATGGAAGGCCTGGAAGACAGAGCTGAAAACATATAGAGAATGGCTGTAGAGTTTTCTAAATCATGGGACAATTCCCAGTTCCCTAGTGCCCTCAGTCTACGCTATCATGTAGCACGCCGGGGCTCCATTTGTATAGGGTGTGTTGCCTGTATTCATGTGTTCTCTTTTTCATTCTTAAATCACAGGGAGACTTGATGCCCAAAAATAGATAATTCTTTTTTTTTATTTTGTGGTACTGGGAATTGAACCCAGGGGCATTCTAACTCCAAGCTACACCCCCAGCCCTATTTTATTCTTTATTTTGAAACTGGGTCTCACTAGGTTGATCAGAGTCTCACTACTTTCTGAGGCCATCCTCGAACCTGCTATCTTCTTGTCTCAGCCTCCCAAGTACTGGGATTACAGGCATGCACCACCGTGCTTGGCTAATTTTTTTTTAATCAGTATTTAGTAAAAACTTCAAAATATTGAAAATGTGAAGTAATTCGGTCCAGATCATTTTCAGTTAGAGAATGGCACCTCCCTCATCTGCAGGAGAGTTTATTTTTATTATGTGGGTGGGTATTTTTGTTTGTTTTGTTTTGTATTATTTTCCCCTAGAGAAGGTATGCAAGATGTGAAGATATAACTGATGTCCGGTTATTTTCCTAAAACATGCATTTTTTCCCTGATAACTTCTCAATACAGACTAAATGTTATCATTAAAATCAATTCTTTTGTCTTCAAGCCGTGAAAACTTAAAAAACACATTTTATAGACTGTATAGGATTATACACGTAAAAGTTATTTCCCTTGGTCTGTTTGAGCTTCTATAACAAAATACCTTAAATTGGAACACTTACAAACAACAGAAATTAATTTTCACAGTCTGGAGGTTGGGAGGTTGGAAAGTCCAAGATCAAGGTGATGTTAGGGTCTGATGGAGGACCCTTCCCCACAGGTTAGGCTTTCTAGTTGAGTCCTCACATGGTGAACGGGGCAAGGCAGATCTTGGGGGGTCTCCTTTATAAAGGCTCTTCTCTGATGGCCCAAGTACCTCCCCGAAGGTCCTACGTCCTCATACCATCATCTTTGAGGTTAGAGTTTTAACATGAATTTTAGTGGTACACAGACATTCAGAGTATAGCAGTGTGAATTTATGTAATAACATAAAACTACCTTTGGAAAAGTTAACCTATTCGATTTTAACCACCTTTTGCTTCCCCCACCCTTTCCTCTCGGAAAGGAAAGATTTGAAGTAGAGGAGTTACTATTCTTTGGGATAAAGAGTGCAGGAAGAGAGATGGATCTTGCTGGTGATGAGAAAGAAGAGAGAGGGGGAATCTCTCTCTCTCTCTCTCTCTCTCTCTCTCTCTCTCTCTCCATCTACTAATTTTGAAGTGTGTATTGCCCTCAGACTGGAGATGTCAGGAAAACAGGTAGGTATCATGGTCTGGAATTTTGGAGATAAATCTGGGTTGATGACATTGTTTAGAAATCATGCATTTTTGGGTGGTAACTGAGACCAGTGTATAAACACAGTCACCTGGGGGAAGCTGGGATAAGTAACAAAACCAAACCAAACCTATGAGTCTATCTCATCTGAGAAAATTGGCCATAGAAGAGTGTTCAATTCTCTCTTAGTTATGTGGTCAAAAAGCAATAAATAGAAAAGTCTTAATATAACCCTCTTTTCTCTAATACAATCTCTCTGCATCATAAATATTTGTGAAGGATTCAGCATGTATGTAACAGGCATAAGGCATTGTGATGAAAGAAAAAGCATTGATGGGATTGTAGTCACAGAGAGACTGACCTCTATTATGTCTAGAATCTCTCCCCTTATTTCTGTCCCCTTCCCTTATTTATATCTCTATTGTGCCATCTGTGACCCTTGGAGACTTCAAATAATCAGAAACCCCAAATTTTCTCCCTTCATTTTTTTTTTTTTTTTTTTTTTTTGTGGTACCAGGGATTGAACTCAGAGGCATTCTACCTCCGCGCTACACCCCTGGCCTTATTTTTTATACTTTATTTTGAAACCGGGTCTCATGAAGTTGCGGAGGGCCTCACTAAGTAGAGAGAGAGAGAGAGAGAGAGAGAGAGAGAGCTGAGGCTGGCCATGAACCCAGATCCTCTGGTCTCCGCCTGCCAAAGTACTGGGTTTACAAGCATGCGCCACCACGCCCAGCTTGTTCCCTTCATTTTAATTTGTGATTAGTACAGTCAATCCAGAATGATCTTCAGGGTTGTTATTCTTTTAACAAGGAGTCCCTTTTATTCACAATATAAACATCTAACACTCCCAGCCCCCAACACAAAGTCCTCTTCATCTGGCATAACCATGCCGGTCTCTCTTACGTCTCTCTTCTTCCTAGGTTGAAGCCTCTCATGGACCCACGCTGATCTCTTACCAGCCATCATTCAAAATTCTGCTTCAGCAGACATATTATCCCAGCTTGTAAGCTCTTACTTTATTTTCCTACCTATCTAAATTGCATTTATTTTAAAATTTCCACTTAAATGTCATATCCTTTGAGAAAATGTCCCTTAGAATCACAGCCTGTACTTATGTCTGTACAACTACTTTCGAGAGCTCATCTGATTCAGAATGTACCGTTAAATATCGTCTTAAATACTTATTAGGACAAGCACAGGGTAAGAAAGTCTTCAAAGCAAGATCTCTGTTTCATGTAGCAGTATAATCAGTTATCTGATTAAAGAGATTAAAGGAAATTAACTATTACAATGGCAGAATCAGATACCATCTGAGTTCCACATATAATGAAAACAATAAGCATCTATTAATGATCTGTTTGTGAGACATTATAAGTAGAAGCTCAGGTATAGGCATTGGGACATTTGAGTTTTAGAATAAAAATTGCTTGAAAGAAGCCAGGAGTGGTGACGCATACTTTTAATCCCAGTACTTGTGAGGCTTAGACAGGAGGATCGCAGGTTCACGGCCAGCCTCAGATACTTAATGAGGCCCTCCCTCCATAACTTAGTGAGACCCTGTTTCAAAATAAAGAATAAAAAATAGGGCTGGGGTGTAGCTCGGGGGTAGAATGCCCCTGGCTTCAATCCCCAGTTCCACAAAAATATTAAAAAATTAATAAATAAATAAAATCAGTCTGGGGGTATAGCTCAGAGGTAGAATGCCGCTGGGTTCAATTCCCAGTACCAGAAGGGGAAAAAAAAGAATTTCTCAAAAGGGCAAATACTTTTGAGCTTCCTATTATCCATAAAGTGAAATAAGTCTACTTGTACCTAGTTGTAGGAGAAATTTAGTAAATAATTAAAACTAGTGTGCACTGTACTCTCTTAGATAGCATCCTGTTTGAGTCCAGAAACCTTAGGGCCTGTTACAAAGTTTATTCTCTTTGGCCCTAGACTGTACCGGAGGGCTTTGAGAAGCCTCTAATTTTGGCCAACATTCATTAAAATAAAAGGCTGCCTGGAGACTGAAGAAGAACTCTGTCAGGAAGCCAATTAGCGTAGGTCCACCCCTGACTCTGTCTGCTCAGTAATAACTCTAGGGCTATTTCTCTATTCCCTTTTTATTTTTATAACCTGTAATTAGTTACTGCACCATGTAATTTCCATAGCTACAGGAAGCATTTAACAGTAGTATCAGGGGCACCTGGGAAAGAGACAAGCTCTGGGGAAATTGTAGATTGGGGGATTAGAGCACGTTAGGACTAAACAAACCAATTCCCTGAGCCATGTCCCTGATTCCAGGAGATGTCTCCTCTACACACCACACCAAGTGCCCGCTAATGGTACGTGATCCAGCTGAGAACAGCACGGACTCCTGAAAGAAATGTCACTGTCACATCTGGTTTCTACGTTGTAAACAGATGCTAGTCTTAGTTCTGAAAGGAATACAACCCGCTTCCCTCCACAAAGCAACAGAGGCAACTTAGGCTCTCCTTCCAAATTATGACAGGTAAAACTGTGCTTTGGCAAAAGAGTGACGTTTGATTTAATTTGACATCTCAGTCTCGGTACCCATCAAACACACACACACACACACACCACACACCACACACACACACACACACACACACAC
>PVJS01003132.1:0-77961 GCA_004027185.1 Glis glis
GGTGCCACACCCTACTCATTGCGAACTTCCTGTACTATAAAAGAGAGATGTGCTTTCTAATAAACGAGTCCATGCCAGACATTGCTCCCGGTTGGAGGTATGATTCTTTGTCCAACCGTCCGGCCCTGCCCCCCCATCAGCTTCGCGTCTCTCTCTCTCTCTGGCTGGCCCCGAGAGACCGAGGGATGCCCCCGACATGCTGTGTCCGCTTTTTGAACCTAGATAGAACACCTACAATGGATTCTTGCTTAAGAAGATCCAACATGAACCTCTAGACACAACTAGCACAGTTGAGAGAATAAGGAATGTGTTAATGATACCACGAGGATATAATCAACCAGACCCGGGATATGGGACAATGCCAGGAAAAATGACACAGTTTCCTCAAAAAAATAAGTGGGCTATTAATACTAAATAATTCAAATGGAGGAGAACCATTATAGGTTTAGGAAGACTAAGGGACATAACCAAACACAGTGTGTGGGTTTTGTTTGAATGTCAGGTCAAAGACACAATTGCACAGAGGCATTTTTGAGAAAATGAAGAGAAACCGAACATGGGCTGCTATCTGATGATACTAAGGAATTACAGTGCATCATGTTGAGTATGATAACAATAGTGTAGGTTCGGTGAAAAGTCCTTCAGTATTGGAGATGGGCAGAGAAGTATTTGTGATTTAAGATACATTTGGGATTTGCTTTGAAAATGTTGTACTGTGTGGAGAAAAACATACAAAACCAGGATGGAATTTATTGTTATTTAACATCCTGTTTTTGTACACTTGAAAATTTCCATAATAGAGAATTTTTAAGCTACTTAGGATGAAGGATGATAGTACTTTTTTTTTGGTGGTACTGGGGATTGAACCCAGGGGCATTCTACCTCCAAGATACACCCAAGCCCTTTTTTTATTTTTGTTTTGAAACAGGGTCTCACTAAGTTGCTGAGGCTGGCCTTGAACCTGAGATCCTCCTGTCTCAGCCTCCCAAGTACTGGGATTATAGGTGTGCACCACCACACCCAGCTTGATGGCACTTTTATATACATGAATGTGTGAAATTTGCCTCTTGTGAGGGCTTTGGAGGAAAGAGCCAGACAGCTGAGGCCTGGTGTTCAGAGCTGTTCACCGTTGAGGACCAGGGGCTTGGTCTCAAATGGTTCTAACTGGCCTCTCAGCAGCCAGGGCCCAGGCCAGGTGCTGGGAGCTCAGAAGGAAGAGGTGAAACAGCCAAGAAGAGCTGCTGAGGTTTCGTAATTG
Organism: Glis glis; assembly: GCA_004027185.1. Lineage (NCBI taxonomy): Eukaryota > Metazoa > Chordata > Mammalia > Rodentia > Gliridae > Glis > Glis glis. The sequence continues at coordinate 1,259 of PVJS01003132.1, forward strand.
CTGCAGGCAGATGAGCCCAGCAAAAGGCAAGGGAAGAAAGCAACAGAAATCCAGTGCCTGCTACTGTGGGATGAGAGAAGGTTCTGCCAGCTCTTGCCAACAGAAGTGCAAGGTGGCGCTGGGAGTTGAGGACCAGAACTGCAGACTCCACCCCCAGCCTCCCTTCCCCACTGCCCATCTCCGCTGCCTCCTCCCTGTGGTCTTCCTTGGCCCCCAGCACAGTTTCTCTCTGGGGACTTTTCTTCCCAGTTTGGCACCCACAGGAATGGATTCTTCTAGCACAAGGAGCACAGAGGCGGAGCTGGGCCCGCCCAGGCTGGATCTGGAGCAGTCGACACTGGGGCCAAGGCTGGATACCTTCCCTGGCCCAGTTTGAAATAGATGCCCACTATCTGTCCCTTCATCGTAGCCAGAGAATTCGGGCCATACAGCTCCTGAGTGGGTCCCGTGTGGGGTAGAAGAATTTCCAAGGAGCAGCTCCTAGAAGAGCAAAGGGGTGCTAGAAGTTAAATGTCCACTGCAGTGACCACTACAAATTGGGCTAAATAAAATCACTGACCTTAACCAAAAGAGAAATAAAAACAAGGAGGGAAAAGGGGGCTTGGGTTCAAGGATAATAAAATACCAAACAAGAAGGAAAATCCTAAAAAAGAAAGTGAAAACAAAACAAGGATTAGGATGTAGCAGTAGGAGAATGAGGATGTGGACACACAGGAGACTCAAAACTAGTGAAGTCCCCCAAGTCCTCCTTTTGCCGGTGGAGGGATTCATTTTGTTGCAGTGACTAAGGGGGTCACCACACCATACATGTTCGACCCGCCCAACTCTGCCTCTGTCTTTATTCTTGGCATGCTTAGCATATTCACAAGCAGCTCTAAGAATCCTGTGAACCCTGTGGAGTCGTCCAACCCATAGGTGCAAAGACTAAATACAAGACTGGACCCACACTGGAGAGGCAGCGAGAGGTGCAGATTATTCTAGCCGCCAGTAGAGGGCAGTGAAGGGCCAGACATTTCCCAGGCGCAGGGGGGCTTTCTCAGCCCTGCTGAACTCCATGGTCCCTTTCTTCTGAGTCTCTCATGTGCCCCTTCGCAACCTTTCTAGCTTCCCTAGAAGCTTGGTCCAGAGCAAGGCAGAGATGTAGTAATGCTTCTTTGCTTTTCCTTCAAGGGGATTTAAGAGTTTACCTTAGAAGATGGTGTGTAAATACCATGTAAGAAATACACTGCCTGGCCTCATCCCTCCCTAGAAACCATCAAAAAGTGCATACTGTTTGACTGGGCTGCCCTTTCCAGGGGATGTAGGTGTTAGTATGCATTCCCAAGGGCCCAGGATGCCCCAGACACCGTCCTAAGGTTTGCCTACCTGAGATTGGTTCACTCTGCCAGAAAGTATGTTGATATTCATTTTTCAAATGAGGAAACTGGGCTGGGGATGTAGCTCAGTGCTAGAGTTCTTGCGTAGTATGTGTGAGGGCATGGGTTGTATCCCTAGCACTGTAAAAAGGCGGGGGTCTTCTCAAATGGGGAAACAGGCTCACTTAAGCTTAGCAAATTGTGTAATTTCCCACACTAGTAGGTGGCAGGGATAAAATTCCAGTGTTGATCTGTTGGGATCTGAAATTTGTTCTGCTAGGCCACATGCTTCTCATAGGTCCTAATTCCTGCCAGTTCTCATCCTACCTGAGGCTTCTATTTTTAACTCAAAAAAGTTCCCTTTTCCAGTGGTGTCTACTGCTTTAACTGGGAAACTATCAATATGTCAAAAAGATACTTCTCACATCTAGCAAAGTGTGGAATTGCTCCTTTGGGTTATTCTTTCATCCTGGAGGCAAATTATGTTCCAACACATTTTAGGTATGCTAAGAGCACCCAAGGAGAATGACATCTGCAAATCATTAAGCAAGGTGCGGTGTCTACTTCAAGTTCATCTGTTTATATGCTGATCACTAGCCACACTGATAGAGCATGTGAGCTATGGCTACAGTGATGACCTTAGTGACAGCGGTAACATTCGCTCTCCTGACTTGGGAGGCTAGTCTCACTTCTATATGGAAACATCAGTCCCCAGGCTGTGAACTCAGGCCAGCATCAGACCTACTTCATACATTTTATCAGTGACAGACAAATCCAACCACATTGACAAAAATGAGTTTTCTTTAAAAACATACAGGATGCAGCAATCATGACAGCAATCATTTGAGCACTACCCATTACATTAGAAAAATATTAAGAACTAAATGATCTATAGACATTTGCTGTGAAGAAGACTCAATAAAAGATTTATCTTCTCCATGAAAGAATGACAACAGAAACAGCCAAAAATATATGAATGGTGCTGCATCCCATCCACCGGACAGAAAACCTCAAGATTCACAAGGAACTGGACAGTAGTGACTCAGTAGTGAGAAATAGTTAACCCAAGACCGAACACTGTTCTTGCCATGCTACCTGGTTATTGATGGCAAATAAACACAAGAAATGACAATCTCACAGTGAGATTTTAGGAAGCTAAAATTAAAAATATAATGGCATTCGATGTTGATAAATGCTATGGTCTGAATGTTTATGTCTCCTCAAAATCCTTGCCTCTGAGGTGATGGCATTAAGAGGTGATCAAGGATGAGTATCCTTATAAAAAAGATTACAGAGCGACCTCTCACCCTGTCCACTGGGTAGCATTGGAGTGAGCAGGCTACCTGTGAGGAAGTGAGCCCTCGTCAGACAGTGCATCTGCTGCCCCTTGATCTTGGACTTCCCAGCCTTTCTAACTGTGAGGAGTAGATTTCTGAGGGTTCTAAGCAAAAAAAATATAAACAAGTAAATAAATAAATAAAATAAAAGATAAAGGGAGAAAGAAAAAAAGGGGGTTACTTGCTGTTGCTTCTTACCCTAAAAAGGAGGGGAGGGTTTGGTTGTTGGCTGGGTCTCACTAGATGGAGCCCTTGAAGTTGCCATTAGTTCACACTCCTAAACAGCTGGGCTTGATCATTCTCTATCAATTCCTAGTTTTCATGGTTGGTCCAGTAATAATTTGGACCTGATCCCTTTTGTTAGAAATCACCCTTTGGCCATCTAGGTTCTACACCAATTGAAAGGCATGATTGGAGTATGCGGTTTAGACCCAAGACCTAACTGTGCCTCTCTTTTACTGAATTAAACTCCCTATTTTCATTCCCCAGCCATAGGTGGGAGAACTCACACAGCTCTTCTGCCCTTGGCACGAGGAGAACTCCTGTCCTGGGGGAGTTTATGGGAAGAGAGTGATGAAGGGGGACTCCCACCACTGCAGCTGGGCAGCAAGGGAGGTAGGCACTGGACTCTGCCTCTGCCAGTTGCTACCTCCATTAGTGTGAGCACCGCAGCCAACCTGATGTCCCTCGGGACAGGAGGGCAGCTTGTCACATGGGGAAGATGGAAACTTTATCACAGCAGGAGGATGGAGGTGCTCTGAGACAGAGGTGTTGGCTGAGTTTCATGTATGGATGCAGAAGCACTCAAAATAAGAAATCCCCGCAACATCTACCATCCTTTGAGATGCCCTAAAAGAATTCAATAAAATGGGAGTATGTCTCTAAAGAAATTCCATTTTGCAGGTAGCAATTAATTTAGCTCGTTTCCAACTTTGCACAGAGGTGAAGATGGATTAGATTGTCTGGAAACTTTGCTGAGCTTTGATAAAAAAAGAGCTTTCCGAAAGTAAAAATGTTTAAATCAAAACTGAAATACTTGTATTTTTATCCTTATGCAGGGAAATAATTTCTTGGTTCCCCCCCCCCATATTCTGGTTGTTAAGAAATTGCACCTTTGCCAGGGGTGGTGGTGCACGCCTGTAATTTCAGTACATGGTAGGCTGAGACCGGAGGATCGCAGGTTCAAGACCAGCCTCAGCAACTTAGACTTTCAGCAACTAGTGAGACCCTGTTTCAAAATAAAAAACAGAAAAAGGGCTGGGGGTGTAGCTCAGTGGTAGGATGTCCTGGGTTCTATCCCCAGTACCACAAAAGAAAAAAAAGATTGACTCTTCTTTGATTGTAAAAATAATAAATGATCATTGCCACAGAAAGATGAATGAGTAGGACAAAATAATGTTTCCTATTTCCATCTTCAAACTTTCCTCAACATGTGTATATGCATATGTACACATACACATGCACAGATTATACAGAGACTTGGCATAATATTCATATGTGAATCTTGCTCTGTTACCATGTTATTGTGATCATATCTCATGTCATAAAATACTTTGTGAATACATGACTTTAAATGCTACACAATATTCCACTATATGGACCAATCATGACCTATTTAATGGTAACTACTGTTGGATATTTAGTTTCTAATATAAATTATCTCTGATAAAATGCCTTTAAAAAAAGAAAAAGAAATTGCAACAAGCTAGTGGGCCTGTGGAAAAAGAAACAGTGAGTTTTTGGAGTCCAGTGACCTCAAAATTATGAGCGTGAATGTCTCTAATCAAAAATATCTCCCGTTTTAACATTTTGGGGTTATTTTTGTTGCAGTCCCTACACTTCACACTATAATCAAAGCCTGTTATCTTGGTCTTGCAATATTTGTGACTCAGACTCTAATCGTGATGGTGTCTGGCACATACATCAGTAGTTGCTTTTAAAGATGTGCAAATTGTGAGCTTCTTCTTTCAACTTAATCTTGCGTATTTCATTTAAAACCACTTCTTTAGCACACCAAAATCTGTATTTGACCAAGTAAAGAAAATAAAATGTATTTCCCAACAGAGGTGACCTGTAAAGCAAATTTCAACTTATAAGTTAGGTATGTTGAGCAATGCACTGTTGATTCTTTAACATCTCTAGGGTATAAAGTAGTTGTTTAAGAGCTCACTAATTGAAACAGGGTCTAAAGTAATCATCAGATGCTCCAAATGCTCAAGGAAAAGTACTAAGAGGAGTGTAAGAGTGTAAAAGTCTGACTTATTTAATGTTCTCAGGCTGCCTGACTCACTCATATAAGACACTTCTTGGAGCCATGTCAATTTGAGATGATGTATATACATCTGGTCTCTAAATTGCACCCATTAGCCTGAGACCCCAGATTTCAGAACTCTTGGAGCCTCACTTCCCACAGCTGGTCCCTTTCCAGAGAGAGAGAGAGGAAGCCTATGATTACCATCTCCTTTGTTAGTATCCCATGCCTGACAGCATTCCCTCCTTTAGAGGTATTTACGGTAATGTTTATGCATGATAGTTGTTAGCAGAAGAAAAGAGCATGTCTGGCATTCTGGAGATCTTATATTTGGACCTATGCAGTCTGCCTCCAAGACCTGTCATTTTAACCAGTATGCAATATTATCGTCTAGACCAGCTGCAAGCCAGTCTAAGAGACCATATCTTTAGGTCCTTATATGCCTAGTATGTAAACCTTATTTGGTAAATTCATTGTACTAGTCCATTTTGTGTTACAATAACTCGAGGCTGGATAATTTATTAGATAGAAAGGTTTATGTGGCTCACAGTTCTGGTAGCCAGAAGGTCCAAACAGTATGGCACCAGCATCTTGGCAAAAGCCCCTGGCTGCATCACAATATGTCAGAAAAAAGGAAAGGGAAAGGGCCATCTGTGTGTGGGATCTCACTTTATAAGAATCTGCTCTCTCGAACTAACTGGTCCTATGAGAACTACATTATTTCCTTCCAAGGGTGGCGCCCTATGGCCTAATTATCTTCCTTGGCTTCACTTGTGAAAGTTTCTACCACCTCCCAACACTACCACACTGGGCACCAAGGCTCCAGCACAGAAACATCTAGGGGACACACCCTACCAAACCATAGCATGCATGTCGAGTCAATTTTTGAAAAAAAAAAAAAGCATAAATGAAGTAAGGAACTACAAAAGAAATGAATACTTAATGCTTGAAAATGAGAAAAAATTAAGACTGAAAACTAACAGCAACCTCATAGATGCTCATTGTTAAAGAAAAGTTATTTATAATACTATTAAAGATAGTAAGGCAGATTTTACTCAAGGTGGAATCGTGGGTATAGGGACCTGCTGCAATGGGATCTTGTAACTAGGGAGAAAATTGGGCTTGACTCCAAAAACAACAAAGACAAGTGGGGATTTATAGCCAAAGAGCAGGGCAGGGGTCAATAGATGGAAAATTACTCAGAGGAAACATCAGGAATCTGTCCAGACTCAACAGAACTCTTACAGAGGGCAGGCTGGGTGATAAGATACAAAGGGTGTTCAGATACCAATGGTGGGGGATTTTCCTGAAATCATTATAGCAGGATTCTTGCTCAAATGGAACTCCACAAGGTCAGAGAGGGAAGCCCAAGGTCAGATCTAGTTTAGCAGAGGGATTAAAGGAGTCTGATTAAAATTAGGCTAAGGAGAATGCCTTTGTAACCATCAGTTGTAGATACAATGGAGAGATCCTTTGTCTTCTGTTGCTGCAAAGGCCAGCCCTTCCTGATGTGTTGGAAGCATAATGTGGTGCAGAGGGTTATGCATGCTTGCTAAGAAACTTCTGGTGATGAGCATTACTTCAGAACATTAAAAAATGAAAGTGTCATGTTATGTTCTTTTGTGAGTGTGTGTGTGTGTGTGTGTGTGTGTGTGTGTGCGCGTGCGCGTGCGTGTGCATGCATGTGGTACTGGGGATTGAATCCAGGGGCACTTTATCATTGAGCTACATCCCCATCCCTTTTCTAAATTTTGAGACAGAATCTCACCAAGTTGCTGAGACTGGCCTCGAAATTGTGATCCTCCTGCCTCAGTCTCCCAAGTGGATGGGATTACATGTGTGTGCCACCACTCCTGGCTCTCCTGCTGCTTCCACATGACAGTTCTATTCGTGACAGTTCTATTCCATGAGCTCCCTCTGAGACAGGCAAGCACAAATGTTAAAGCCCTGAGGAATTGTGTTTGGAAGAGGAGGAGCAGAAGTAGACTTTCCTTACATCAGATCTGAAAATCACCTGAGATTCGTGCTCTGTGAGGAAGTTGGGAAAGTTTATGCTAAAGCCTGGAGCACAGGGTTCAAATAACCAAACCATAAGGAAGCTCTGTTTGGAAAACACAAACCAGAGGAAAAATCAAGAAGAGCTACAGATGTATAAAAATAGATATGGGTCAGGCAGGAATATGGAGATGAGCGCTTGTAGGCTGCAGAAGCTAGTACATTGTGTTCTGTTCTGTTCTTTCAGCTACCAGTTCTACCCAGGCAATAAAAATGAGAGAGAGAGAGAAAGAGAGAGAGAGAGAGAGAGAGAGAAATCGTGTATAAGAGCAAGCTTAGACTGTTATAAGTGCAGATTGCCAGCCTTACTAGATTCATGGCAGGAAGGTCAGCTCAGCTGGAAGAGAAGACTGGGGCAGATGGGATGAGGAGCATGTGTCCTCCTGCTGGCTTCCAGAAAGACAGCTCTTCCCAGAACAAAGGGATGCCCCTGGGGACTGGCACAGTATCTGTGATTCAGCCTTTGAAGAATACACCCTCCTATTTCAACTCAAGGCCAATCCACCAAAAGAAACCAACTTTCTGAGGTGGCTTTCTAGTTGGAAGAGCTCCACCCATAGATACTCTGTGGGACAACGTTCTCCATTTATCTGTCTCTGTCTCTCGCACACACACCCATCTACGTGCTCATCCAGTCCATTCATACAACTCCTCAAAATGCAAAGGAGACTCATCATTGCTTTTACCTAGAGAGCAAAGAGAGTGAGAGATTTTGGATAGTTTGGAGTTCAGAGTGTCGAGTATGAGTGTTGAAAAGAAGAGGGGAAATCTACCCAATTATATGGTGGGGTTTGGGAGATATATAAGTACTTTAGAAATTATTTCTGGTTGCTTTGTACTCCTTTGAATGCAGCACCTTTTGAAAACCACATCACATGAGCCCCCCTCCCATTTTTGAATCTCATCTATTTCATCTAAAATGGTCCAAATAGTTCAAACTTGAAAGCGGAGATGCTCACACCCCTCCCATTGGATATCTCTTCCTATTGTTTTCCTAGACCTCTGGTCCTTTCTTGGTGATTAATTCATTTTGGTCTCTGACCTCAGTAATGCTTTTCACACACCCTTCCAATTGTGTACTTTTCCTAGTTTCTCTTCACACCAGCTCCAGGTGCGGTACCTTCCTTGAACTTGGGGGGGTGATAGAGAGCACCTACAGGGAAAGAATGAAGGGGGCATTTTCCAATGGATATTATCATGATTATCTTGCCTTGTGAAAGGGTGAGCAAGCATCATTAGGATAATAAAAGTTTTTGATATGGAATGCATTATTTTTTGTGTGTGGTATTGGGATTGAACCCAGGGCATTCTACCTCTGAGCTACACCCCCAGTCCTATTTTACTTTTCATTTTGAGACAGTCCTTTTTACTTTTTATTTATCTTGTTAAGTTGCTGAGGCTGTCCTCGAACCTGCAATCCTCCTGTCTCAGCCTCCGAAGTACTGGAATTATAGGCGTGTGTCACTGCGCCTGGCTCAGAATGCATTATTTTGGATAAAGGAAATCTATAAGGATTTCTACCCATAACAGGGGCTCCCTTAATATTATTAAACCTCCATAAACTAAAAATGATAATAGGGTTGAACCAATAAGAAGCACATACCCACCTAATGAGTTAGTTAGAATACACTAGGAGTTATCCTCAGTAATGTGGGTGAGGATGGTCATGATTCTCAAATTAAGGCTTCGACCTGCTCCCCTTCCTGACTTCAGCCCCAGGGGCCTGTCTCTTGTTTGCAGAAGACCCTCTGTTGAGTATTAAACTACAGGTCACTTGAGAATGGGGACCATTTATCCAGATTTAATCTCCATACCTATCACAGCATATAACTTATAGGGCTATAGGTATAAGAGCATTTAATAAATGTGAGTTGAAGTTCTTTGACCATTGGAGAAATTGCTCCATGTTTTAATTTAATTTTATTTTTAAGTTTTATTGGTCCACATGCAAAAGCTTTAGTCAAGTTCAAAAAACTAACCCTAAAGCTTTGGGTAAAAACCATTGTGCTTAGGTCTTTGGGGCTTAAATTCAGAGCATGGTTTGTGGAATGCCTTGCTTTTTGTGATGAAATAAAATGTTTTCCTTTATGTTATTTCTGGTACCCAAACCTTCAAAATTTGTATTTTATGGTTTCTCTTTGTTTTTGCTTAAAAATAAAATGGGGGTGGTGGGACAAGAAGAAACAACAGCAGCAAACAAACAAAAAAGAGCCACTTTGATTCAGTGTAGTTAGGGAGCTCAGTGAAACGTTTCATCCCAGTGCCAAGTGACGCTCACTAAAATTGCAGCAATTTTTGATGCACTTGCCAATGTTTGTGTTATTTTTACTTTAAAGATGTAACAGATTGCTCCAAAATAAATAATTTAAGCCTAATGTTTCAAAAGAGTCCAAGCGCTTGCGTCTTTCACTTCTGCCTTCTCTTCTGGGACTGAGCTGTGCCCAACAGAACCAACCCTCATTTCTATAGAACACTCTCCATTTGGAAGGTTGGTTTCTTGCTTTGTGTTTTTAAAGTTGAATTTATTTTTCATCATTCTACTCCAAATGTCATAGGTTTTATCGTTGTACAGCATGGAAGAAATAACTCCTTTTATCCAAGAAAGGACAGAATAAACTCCATAACGGCTAGATTTCTGATCATGAGGGAGGAGGGTCTGGGTGAGAAGCTAACCCAGGTCTCATGGGAATCCACTGTTTCCATACTGATTCATATTTAGACCTCAAGTCATGAGCAGAAGGCCAGATTCTGCACATATTGTCCTCAGGGTAACTTACAACAGCTCGGACTTGACAGGCTAGGTTCACTCAAAGTGACCCCACCCTCAACCAACTAGTGGGCACCTCAGTGGATTGTTTGCTTTTATGGTACAATCTAAGACAGAAGTATCTATAGTTTGAACAACCAAAAGCAAATCTTTATGCTGTTCTATATTTCCTAAATGACCATGAATAGCTTTCATACTCAGAAAACAAAGATTAAAAATAAAAAGAACTCAAACAGTCAACTGACAGCTTGGCATTCTCGTTCATGCAGGCCGCCATTGTGAGGTCCATCAGATGACTGGGAACTACATGTGGGATCCCCAAACCAACAAGTCATTTGACATCGGTGTTAACAAAGACAGCCTGATGCCTATCTGGTGGAATGGATCAGAACCTCTGTGGGTCACTCTGACCAAAGCCAAAAGGAAGGTCTACATGTACTACTGGCCAGGTAAGTGTGTTGACTTCCAGGCCCCTCCAATCTTCCCAAACTCAAAATACCATGGAGTCTCTGAGGGAAATCAATATACAGCTCCTGTTTGGAGACCAAGGTTTGGTTTGAAAAATGGGATTTTTACTTAAGAAATATGTCTTATGGTCACATTTAAAAAAAATTTTTTTTGTAGTACCGGGGATTGAACCCAGGGGCGTTCTACCTCCGCGCTACACCCCCGGCCCTATTTTTATACTTTATTTTGAAACCGGGTCTCACAAAGTTGCGGAGGGCCTCACTAAGTGGAGAGAGAGAGAGAGAGAGAGAGAGAGAGAGAGCCGAGGCTGGTCATGAACCTGGATGCTCCGGTTTCTGCCTCCCAAAGTACTGGGATTACAAGCATGTGCCACCACGCCCGGCTAAAAATTTTTTATTTTGAACTCTCTTACATCAGATCAGACACAATGCCATTTCTTGATTCCCTTGGTTTGGTAACACTGCTCCAATATATCAAGTTTATTTTTCATGTGCAAAATTTGGGATATTTAGGAGAGATGGATTCTAGTATGCTCATTAACTTTAACAAAATAATTTGGCGTACCATTTCTATAGATTTTTTAGGTCCCCTACAATATGGAAAAGAGAATTCAAAGCACTCACAATTTTTTGGTAGTACAAAGTTCCTTTGTGCTAGGACTCCTCCTGAACATTCTAGATCATTAAGAAATGAAATCATTTTGCTTACCACAATGTAGTAAGTAGTCATGCAAACCTCCTTGGCTACTGTCAAAAGTCCTCGGGGTACTCTCATCCTGGCAGTTGAATATCTTGCACTAAGGATGAGAAGAATCAGTGCTAACAAAATCATCAACTATGTTCACTGTTTCAATAGGCGGTAGGCTTTTACATGCACATGGCTAATTCTTTTTTTATTTTTTATTTTTTTATGTGTGTGTAGTACTGAGGATGGAACCCAGGGACATTCTACCTCTGAGCTACAACTCCAGCCCTTTTTTTATTTTGAAACAGGGTCTTGCCAAGTTGCTGAGGGCCCCTCTAAGTTCTGAGGCTGGCCTCAAACCTGTGAATCTCCTGTTCCAGCCTCCCAAATACTAGGATTACAGGTGTGCACCACCATGCCCAGCAACATGGCTAATTCTTAATGCCGTCATACTGATGGTTGCCATTACGGATGAAGCTAGCAGGGGATGTCTACAAACAATGAAGGGGTAAATGAAAAGCAGCCTGGGATGAGATGGGGAGAAGTAGCTGAGAGATTTCACTAGCTTGGGGTAGAGGGTAGCAGCAGCTGAGGAGTTGTGGAAGCATGATGGGTTATGGAGGAGGGTGGTCAGCAGGGATGGGGGAGAATGGAGAGAAGAATGAGTAAGTGAAGGCTGAGTCACAGATGGCCCACACTGAGGATGTGGGCCCTTAGCAGGTGTTTGGAGGATGCTGTCTGGAAGTGGCCATGGAGGGAACTTCTCAGGGCACTCAAGGGTATGCCAGCTCTCAGTGGAGCATAGAACACAGACAGATGGAGACCACAGAAAGCAGCACCCAACCAAACTGTGGTGGGAGCTGTGAAAGCTGCCACAGAGCAGTGACGGGCGTGCATAGGTGACTCATGTAGGCCAGAGCAGGATGCGTTAAGTCAATACTGGGCAGAAGAACAAACAGACACAGGCTTGCTCTGCCAGCAGAAAGAGTTTCAGGGGGACACCTGGGATTCTATCCATAGCCATCACCTAGGCTGACATGAGAAGCTTTTGAGCAAGGGAAGGCATTAGGATATTCTTTATCTCAAATGGAGATTCCATTTTTCATGGAGTTGGAAGTTAGAGTAAGGAAGCAAATCAGTGCATTGACCAGACTAATAAGACTTAATGGAGGAACCAAGTTCATGGCTGAGCCCATTGTGATGAGTTCTACAGCCAAAAGATTATGCTGCACTTTGACATCATTCTCAGAAACATAATTAACAAATATGAGAGGTCACATGCATAGGCACAGGAGAGGGAATAGATTGGATATATTGCCTTAGGGACCACCTTGATCAAATCTAAGGATCATCGAGATGAATATTTCCACAATACCATAAGGGCCACCTTCCATGATATGTGTTTAGTTTGACATTATCTTAGAACTTAAGTTCTTCATGTTCTGAAGAGCACCTCCCCCAGAACCCACCAAACACCCCACATGCCTCGTTCACCTATGATCCACTGTGGGTGGCCTTTGGCATGGCCATGCATGCCAAGGCTATGGTAAGACAGGGGGAAATCCTAAAGGGGATAGTTGCCATATTCCAAACTTCTCTCTGCGGCATCACAGAGCATTCTGTTTTCTCTCATATTGGAGAATCTGAATGTATGCATCACCGAGTATCTAATAAATCTCAAAGCCAATTTACATGTAAAATATCTCATTGCTTTTCCAAAACAGCTCCTTAAGGGCAGGAAGGGGCCAACCACTTCCTTTGATTCACAGTTCAACAGCTAATGTGATGTGACAAAACCGCCTTAAGATCAGTTATAGTGTTAACAATCAGGAGGAAAGAAGCTAAAAAGATAGCCTCCTAGAATTTCCTCATGACCTAAATGAAGATTAGCTAAAGATGTGGCCATGTGGAAGTCTTGATAGAAATTGGATGAAAAGCTTATTACTTAGACACTGTCTAGTCCTTCAAAATGAGACATCCACGTCTCTAGATATCCAAGCAAAGGCGCTCTCTGCTCCCCAGCCCAGTCAGCACTGCCCTGGTGCCCTCTCTTCCTACTGGTTAATGGCTGAGGGATTAATGGTCACTGCTGTCCTTTCTCCCTCTGCCTTGGTCCCCTCCTTAGCCAATAGCCTGGTGAGTGTTCATTTGTCTCTGCAAGATTAAGTGAAGTGCAGTGGCATCTTTCCTAAACAGTACTTGATTTCATTTTTCTTCTTCAATCCTCCTCCTCCTTCTCCATTCCCCATAGGACAGTTCCCAGACCTCTTGATGAGGTCTGGGAAATCTTCATTGCTTCAGTGGGCTGTGTTTTGACACTGAGCCTCACCATTAAGTCAATATTTAGAAGTACAATTTAGAAATGGCAGCAGTTCAAGTCTTCCTGTCAGGTAGATAAAGCAGCAGACTGAAAAACTGATCGGTAGTGAAGAGTACAGCAAACCCCACATCAAATCTTGAGACATTTAACATTGTTGACACCCCACCCAATTAGTGCCCCACCCAATGGTACCACCAAGCTGCTCAGGGAGAAATGCACCTCAGGAAATGATCCAAGGCCCTAAATCAGCCAGAAACTGCATCACTGAGACCCACTAGTATTCTGCAAAGGATAAGAGCTGTGTTCCTCTACCCTATCCTCCTAGTTTGATATCAAGGAAAGTTTATCGAGAGACAAAAAGAAGAGATTCCAATATTCACTTTGTATTGGAGAGCAATCCAAAGCTGAGAAGGCTACCTTGAAGAAGGAGGAGAAATCAGGGAATGGGGGTGGATGATAAGGTATTGTAAGGAAAGAGAGTTTGAGCTCCTTGGATCATCAGTGCTATCTTACATGGTGGCTGCACTTTTTGTTTGTTCTTGCAGCTCTCATAAAATACCCCCCAAAAGGGATAAAAACAGCTATCTTTTAAGAGTCTGTGGCTAAAACTCTTTGGCATTCCAATTCTACATCTTTCACCATACATTTTGCAGTGTCAACTCTCTACAGACAGGGAGGCTGGGTGCAACCACTCCTGTGCCCCAGGATGGTGTTGGGTGTGGGTCTGGGCTCTTCTCCTGGCATCTTGACACCTTCTATGTAGAGAAACACTCTTTCCTACCTGTCTTCCCTCCATCACTTTCCAGAGGTGGGCTTGGTGGGCAATTAACAGGTAGGCTTTCAACTCAGTTCCTATTGAGTTTTGTTTGATATAATTAATGTGTGTTCATCTGGATAAATAAGAGGTACATATTAGCTATGGTTAAGAATTATGGATAATCCCCAAAGGAATTGAAATCAGAACATTATAGTGATACTTGCATACCCATGTTCATAGCAGCACAATTTACAATAGTCAAATTGTGGAACCAGCCTACATGTCCATCAACAGATGAATGGGTCACAAAACTATGGTATATACACATAATGGAATTTTACTCAGCCATAAAGAAGAACAAAATCATGCCGTTTGCAGGAAAATGGATGAAGCTCAAGAATATTATGCAAAGTGAGATTAACCAGTCTCAAAAAAAGAATAGTTGTATGTTTTCTCTTATTTGTGGAAGCTAGATAGAAATTTGGAAATAAAGGTAACATCAGGTAGAAAAGCAGAGACTTGAATGGAGTGATAGAGGAGGTTTAGGGAAGGGAGAAGGGGGGATGTAGACATAAAGTGTGTAACAAAATAATGCTACATGTTTATACAAAATTACAAATTCCAATCTTAAAGACATGTACCAGGAGGGAGGGGTGGGACCTAGAGGGAAGTGCTCCAAGAGTTGTGCGCATGTATGTTTTTATCACTCTATACACCAATGTGATGTTTAATTACAATGCACCAAATAAAAGTATTAAAAATAATAAAAAAGAATTATGGGTCATATATAACTTCTTCCTCTTTCCTGCCATGGTGAGTCCTTAACACTCTTTCTTCAGGATGACCTTAGATGCATGCACTTAGGCACAGGGAAAATTAGGAGCCCAGCATCCATCACACAAATATACCAGTCAACATTATATCTAAGTCTTTGCCTGTACAAACATGACACCAAACATCTGGATAAAAACTGGAATTTTTTTTTCAGACAGATATTTGACAATATGAATTAAAAAGATCTGGATAGTCACTAAGTTTCCCCAGTAATGTCACCAGTTTGGAATTAGACTTTTAAATTTATATATCAACTGGAAGAGACCTTTTTACATAGTTGGCTCATTCTAACACTTGGGGATTACAAACCTCTTTAGGGAATGGATCAAAAACTATAGATCTCAGGGCTGGGGATATAGCTCAGTGGTAGAATCCTTGCTTAACTTGTGAGAGGCCCTGAGTTCAATCCCCAGCACCTCAAAAAGAAAACTAGAGATCTCCTTTCCAGAAAATCCACCTACACATACTATACTTACCATTTTGTGCTCATATAATGCAAGACTACAATGATTAAGATTGCCAAGTAATTTTATGCAGTAACACATATATACTCATGATGTCTGATTGATTTTATTTTTATTTGACATAAATGTGTTAAAAAACTCATGAAAGTATCAGATGAAACCCAAGCTCCTGTAATTCATGTTGTCTGGCAAGGGTAGGCGTGGGTGAAGATTCTGTAAGACTCTGGGCTGAAATCATATTGCACCATTTCCTTTGTCAGACTTTTGTGAGCTCCGCATCACTGATGCTGTCTGTCTGTGTCAGTGAGAGAAAAGATTATGAATTCATATTTTGAGTGTGATATTGTCTCAAAAAAGTCTCCAAAAACATTCTGCAGTTCTGCAGGATTTCTAGGCATCAACCCTTTCTGCTGCAGAGAAATCGAGGAGGTGTTGCCTCTCTGGACTGCTGGCTGCAGAAGTAACTCCTTCAGCTCTTGAAAGTTTTCACAGCTGTCCAACTATACTCAATCTCCTTTTGCAAGATGGTATGCTGGCCCAAAGAGCTCATAGTCTTTCAGCAGCACCCATGATGTTGATTACAGAGTCTTCAAGAGAAATCCAGGGATAAACTTCCATTCTTCATAAATCATGGCAAATCCATTTCTTCTCAAAACATCTTTAAAGGGTGTGACTCAAGGTCAGGGAATGGACTCTCAGAAGATAACCATGAATGAAAACAGATACAGGCTGTCCTCACCCTGCACCCGTCTCGCTGAGAACTTGCCATCCAGTGAAGGAGACAGATAATAATCAAAAACTTACCCAAATAAATGTGAAAGCACAATTATGGGAAGAATAATAATGAAAAGTAGATTGCATTACGACACCATCTAGGAAGGGGTATGGTTGCATCCGAGAGGACTGTCAAAGGTTTCACTGGAAAATGCCATGAGTTAACATTTGAGAGTTTGGGGAAGGCAGAGGAATGGGGGTGTTGGCAGGAAGGAGCATTCAGATTAAAGGGATAGCATGTGTCAAGGTCCTAGAAGAGATGAGGAGAAGCATGGAGGTTTCAAGAAACTAAAAAAGGGGAATATGAATGTGATGTGGAGGAGAAAAAGAGAGGCAGAGGACAGGCAGGCACTCTGAGTCATATTTTCAGTCTCTTACAGGTTATGTAAAGGGATTTGTGTTCAAGGGACAGTGTGTGTAAGGTAGTACCAATTACAGAAACAAGTCCCCAAATCTCAGCCATGTAACCCAACAGAGAAATTTATTTTTTATCCACAGACAGCTTCTGATCAACAGTGGACTCCTCTTGAGTAATGATACAGACAACCAGGCTCAGTTCATCTTGTAGCTCCACCATCATCAATACATGGCTCTTAAGATTACACCAAAGATGGAAGGACATGCAGAATCAAACATGGAGGTTTTTGTGAGCTAGAGATGATGCACATCATTTCTGCTCTCATTCCACTGGCTAGAATACTATCACATGGCCTCATCTAACTACAAGGGAGGCTGGGAAATCTGTGTGTTTGGGTTGAAGAGGAAACAGATTTGGTGATAGGTTTGTGGTCTTGGGTGGTTTACTGAAATGTATTATGATATACTCAAATATATTATGATAAATTGTATAACACTATAAAGAAAATTATTCCGTTTTTGATAGAAACTAGGTATATGTACATATAGGTATAGAAGAGGAGGTGGAAGAGTATATATTGAGGTGATAAATGATAGTTGCCACTGTGTAGAATTATAAAGGTCCATGCATTTTTTTGTTTGTATTTTTCTGATTTTGTTTGTTTTGGTAGCAAGGATGCATGGATTTTATAGCAAGAAAAACAATTCAGATAGTTTAAACTAATTTCTAAACATTGCAGACATTTTTAGACATCATTAATCAACCTCTAGGAACATGTACATTTACACTGCATTAGATATTATAAGTAATCTAAAGATGATCTAAAAATATAGGAGGATGCATATAGGTTATATGCAAATACTACACCATTTTATATAAGGGACTTAAGCACGTGTTTTGATATCCTTGGGGGTCTGGAACTAACCCCTTACAGATACCAAGGGATGATTATGCATAAAGAAACTTAACAGGTTTAATCAAATTAGTGTTTTAAATTATTTTCAAACAAATTGCTTTGTACCCAATTTATTTTAACTCAACTGCACATGACTCCATATGTTCTTAGGCGAGTCCCTTGGCCTCCCTGGGTCTAGAATGAGTAGTACCCTGCCTGCCAGCGACTAGCAGTTTCTCAAGCCTCATTCAACTGCCCTGAGCTTCCCAGTCATGCCTCAGGGGCTCTTGTGTTGGAGAGGCAGGGGATGACAGGCAACCCTGTGGCAAAAGGTTTTCTCCAAAAAAGAAATCTGAAAACCAACCGGCTGTACCGTTCATTGATGTGTTTATTCCATGACAATTTTCTCATGCGGCCTGTGTTCCAGTTACATGGGACACAGACTGGATTGTTGTAGCCCAGTCTCCAAGAAGCTTAGAGCCTAATAATGCATCTAGGTGTGTAAAAATAATGTTACAGCATTTACATGTGCAGTGCAGACCAACCTTGGACTTTAGCACATTTATGCAGGTATTTTATGACCACCTTTTTAAAAAATCAATTGAATGCATGCCTCATCAGGAATGAAAGCAAAATATGTTATTTGACTTAATGTTAAAGGGAAAAAAGAAAAAAATAGAAGAGGATAGAAAGAAAGGGAAGGAAGAAAGAAAAGGTGGTAGGAAGGGGAAGAGGGAGGGAACAGAAATAGTTGCAAGGTTGCACCAAGAGCTCAAATGCACTTGTGCAACAACGCTGCAGAGTGAAACACAAGCTGGGTTTTAAATTGCCAAGAGAATTCTGGGATAGGCCACGAGGGCCAATAAAGGACAAAAAACAGGATTCCCAGGGGAGACGTGGACAGAGGGAGGCAGCAACCAGGTCCATGGAGAATGGAGGAGAGTGGGGCCTGACGTTTGATGTCTCAGGGTTCAGAGTGCAGAAACCAATGGGCAAAGTGACCCACACACATAACCAGTGCGGAAGTGGACCTTCTCGTCCCTGGTGGCATGGCCGCTGAATGGGATAGTCCAACAGAGCTGGCTTCCAGGCTGCTTACCAGAGGCCTGCAGAGCCACAGGCACAGCACGCGCCGCCTGCCCCAGCTGCTCCCGGGAGTGGCTCAGAACCACCAAGAAGCCTGGAGACCAAGAGACCCCATCAGACATGGGGATAAGGGCAGTTTGCAAGGACTTGGGGATCACAGGCTGAAATGGGTGGGGTGGGAAGGAATTCACAGGGGCTTGAGTCCCAGCAACCCAGGTGAGCTCTGCAGTGAAGGGATTGTTGGAGTCTTGCATCCTGAACGTGTCCAGTCCATTGTGATCCAAATACCATGAAACCACATCCCCAGGGAAGGAGGTTTTGGTCTGGAATGCCACGTAGTACTGAAAGTCAAGAAGGCTTTGTTGGTGGGGCGCACAGAGTTTCTGTAATCACTTTACTGTTCTCAAGATATAGGTGATCCTGAAACATGTGCTTCAGACACAAAGATGCTGTTGCTAGCTTATGTCAAGGGGCATGCGGGAGCCATAATTCCAGTAGTGGTCATTCAGCAGGGCATGGTGGTACATGCCTATAACCCCAGTGCTTGGGAGGCTGAGACAGGAGGATTGCAGGTTCAAGGCCAGCCTCAGCCTCAGTAAAAAAAAAGGGGGTGTGTGTAGCTCAGAGGTAGAAAGGTAGAATGCCCCTGGGTTCAATCCAACAAAACAAAACAAACAAACAAAAACCAAACAGTAGTGCTCATTCATTCCCCATCAGGTTCCACTTGAGGGAGTACAGTCCCCGACCCTAGGCCAGAGATTTTTCCTAGTCTAAAGGTAACTAGCAGAACAGAGGTTAAAATGCTACCTTTGGCCTCATTAAGCAAAAACTCAGACTGGGGAAAGTATGCTTCCTCTCTGGCCTTGGTTTCCTATTAGTCACTTCTTATGCCCAATGGGTCATTTTCAGTTGAGTGTTTAGAATCGGCTCTAACGGATGAGCTGCCTCTCATCTCATTCATCTTCCCTGGCTTGTTCTCACGTCTGTACACAGGGCCAGTCTTTGGGGGCAACCTGTGCTCCTGCTAGCCTGTCTCCCTCCTCCAGAAGAGAGTCACCGCCACAGGCTCCTCACCACAGGGGCCAGGCCAACCCAGGGAAAGGGTCTCTGAGATCAAAGACCATGCTCTCCTCCAAGGGCTTGTTCCCACAAGCTCCTGCTCCTCAGATGTATTTTCCTGGAAAAGGTTATGTGTTTCTATGAGAGTTAATTGGCTTAGCTGTTTTAATAAGCTCTCTTGAGACGTGTATTCAACAGTTGCACACCTGCCTCACATCACATAAAATGCGGCTCACAGGAGTTATTGTTACAAGATGTGTCAAAGTTGGCAAGCAAGAGCTGCACTTGGAAGGCGAGACCTGTGCTCTAGGAAGTTCGGAGAAATGTGATTTTTATGGGCTCAACTTGGTGGTCCTTGGAGAGAGTTGCCAGGAAGCAAGGCACATTTGGGAAAACAGTGTGCTCTGTGGGAAAGTGCCTGAGCCAGAAGATCTGATGGCTGGCAGGCGGGGAGACCTTGGGACATTCACTTCGCCCATTTGAGGCTTCTGTTATCTCAGCTGTAAAAGAATGTGGTTTGATATAAGGCAGCTGGATATGGCTGTGAAAGCTGTTAATTGCACAAGCATGCCGCATTATGGGGTATCATGCACATTGTATATGTCATAGATTTGTGTATTTGTTTTGACATTTTTTTGTTCCATGGCAGTGAAGTCATGTTGTGAACAAATAAGTATTTTCTGATGGATGGAAGTTAAGTGTTTTGAAGAAGAAACACCTTTTAAAAATTTCTTTTGAGTCGGGCGTGGTGGCACACGCTTGTAATCCCAGTACTTTAGGAGGCGGAAACCGGAGGATCCGGGTTCGCGGCCAGCCTCAACTCTCTCTCTCTCTCTCTCTCCCTGTCTCTCTCTCTCTCTCTCTCTCTCTCTCTCTCCTTAGCAAGGCCCTCCGCAACTTCATGAGACCCGTTTTCAAAATAAAGTATAAAAAGTAGGGCTGGGGGTGTAGTGCGGAGGTAGAACGCCCCTGCGTTCAATCCCCGGTACCGCAAAAAAAAAAAAAATTCTTTTGCAAAATGTTCGCAAACGGGCATAATGGTGGCCCTTGTTGGTTGTTATTTAAATTGCTATATTTTCTGCTCAGGATATATTTACTAGGTTGTAGGAGACAGTGTGAGGTGGGACTATCCAGCAGGAAGGTAGACTCTAGACAGAGACAAGTGTAGGTCCTGAAAAACGAATCCTAATTAAGGGCAATTCCCTTCAAAGTTCCCTGGGAATGGTGAGGAAACAAGATGGAATTAAGGGAAAATATGTTCTCAAAGTTATCACAAGGTTGAAATCTCACTCCCAGGCTACTGCCTTTGTTGTTCACTCCCCCATGATCCTTGAGGCAGCGATTCAGAAGCCCGAGCTTTCCTCAATAATGTTGGGGTGACCTATAATGGCCTCAATGGACTGAATTCCACAAAAATGGCTCAAGGCAGTAGCCTAGAGGTTGAGCGGTGCTCGCCCACATTCACAGACCCAGCCTGTGGTAGATCCAGGAAAGGGGCCCACAGACTTCTGATTAGAGGGCTATCTCACAATCCACCCCCCCCCCCAGTCTGCTGATTTCTATCAGATAAAGACTAAAGAAAACAAAACAAAGCTCCCACAGGAATCTACCTAGGAGTAATTAACGTTGCTCTCTCTAAAACTATTAATTGAACTTATTCCATGTACCATTATCTTGTCACTCTTATTTCTTGCTGGCTTTCCTTTGCTGGTCATTTATTCATTCTGGATTTTAACATTAGCAATAAAGTGAAATGATTTTCCTATTGAGATTTCATGCAGGAAAGACCATTCTGGACAGACAGAACAGAAGAGTTCACTTGCCCCAGTCTTTGTCTAGTTAAGTATTCCTCCAGTCCCTTCTCAGGGGCTTGTGGAGGTGCACACTTTCATTGGATTAATGGTGTCTGTAGGACTTGTATTCATAGCATATCTGATGGGTTGAGATAGAATTTTCTTGCCCCATTGCCTGGTTCTCTGACCATCTGAATAGGGGAATTCTAAACCCATTGGCTCCGCTGTGAAGGATAGTTTCTCTGCTTAGAGAACTTGGGTTGTGGGATGACCTTGAGGAGAAGGAATATATACCATTGTCAGTCATGTCTCATTTCTCACCTTCAATTCCCAATTCCTGTTCTGTTTCTTTCTGGACATTACAGTTCTCATAGAGTAGAACTACTGCTACCTCATTTTCAACTTCAGCAGTCTTCAAACTGGGTTCCCAAGGATTTCCAAGAGCAAGAATATGGTTTTTTTTTTTTTTGCAGCACTAGAGATTGGACCCAGGGGCATTCTACCTCTGAGCTACATCCCCAGCCCTATTTTTTATTCTTTATTTTGAAACAGGATCTCACTAAGTTGCAGAAGGCCTCACTAAGTAACTGAGGCTGACCGCGAACCTGCGATTCTCCTGTCTCAGCCTCCCAAGTACTGGGATTACGAGCGTGCGCCACCATGCCCAGCTGCAAGAATAGTTTTAAGGGAATAGTTTTAAGAGCTCTAATACTCATATTTATTGCTAAAATTATTCCGAATGAAAACCTGCCCTTTTCCCATTTCACATAGAAAGGATACCTCTTACCCATCAAGAATCTAATGAAGGTGCATTGCTGTCATCATTGATATAAAAGTATATTAAAGCCCTCAGCACCAAACAGATGGATAGTTCAAAACATTGGTGTCAGTGTTTGGAAAGTAAATTACTCTAGTGACAAAATAACAAAACTTAAAAAAAACACAGGTAGTTTCTAATGTTTGCTTTTAAATTGCTTAAGAAAACTTAATTTAGTTGTCAATTTAAATACTATTTTTAAATTTGTGATAGATCACTGTGTGAATTTTGGCATTCAAAGAAGCAGTTCAAAGAATTAAATGACACTGGTACAAATTACCTCTATTTCCATCCACTTATTTATGTGAACAACTTTCTTAGAACTTACATTTAACAAAGAGAAATACAATTATTCTGAACTTGTCTCATTCTAGATATCATATTCATCTATGGGCATATAAATTAATTTTTGAAAGCACCTCTGTTCATTTCATTAAGATATGCAATTCTAATAAAACATATATTTATATTTTAAAATTATTTATTAAAATCTGGGGTTCTACTTGGTACCATGACAGACTAAGTAGTTTTGAAAAATTTGTCTCTCCAAGAACAACTAGAAAAGTTTCTACATTGTGTGTATGCACGTACATGTGTAATAGATCACAGGCATATTAAGCCCTAGAGAAAGAGGTGTATTTAGCAATTGATACCATGTCCCTACTTCAGTCAAATGCTGACATGAAAAGCAGCAGTTGAGAGGCTAAGAAACTGAACATTGCTTTGACAGGATCTTAGGATGAAGAAAGGACAAAGAGAACAAAGGCCTACCAAGGAGAAGAGAATCAGTAAACATCCCACACTTTCAGTTGGAACAAAATAAAGGACAATATCCCAGGAGTATGAATGAGCAAGAAATAGATGAGAGGAGAAACCTTTATAAAGACAAAGCTGAGTTTGAATTATCTTAATCCTTGACTAAATTCACACTGGATGGAGGTGGCCTGTCCACAGACTAAGTGCCTACCATAAGCAAAAGCATACGCTTTCAGAAGAGGATAAAAAAATATGGAATGTCAAATAATATCCATGCTTTTTAATATACAATATGCAATGTTTAACAAAAAATATCCAGAACATAGAAAAACAAGGCTTGACTAAAAACATCAAGAGAAATGAATCAGACAATAGACTTAAATCCACAGATGACCCGAATATCAGACATGCACTTTAAGAAAGCTATGAAAAAAGAGATAATGGACAAAATGGATACTTATACTAATAAATTAAAATATTTTAAAAAAGAAAATTCTACGACTGAAGACAGAGCTATTCAGCTTAAATTTGGAGAGGGAAAAAAATGAAAAATGTAGAAAAGAATGTAAGAGGCATATGGGAAGTAGTGAAAAGGTTAAAGAAGGAGAAGAGAGTGAATGAGACAGTAATACTTGAGGAACAAAGAATAAGGATTTTCCAAAACTAACCAGTAATATCAAACCATAAATTCAAGAAGTGCTATGAATCCCAGGAAAGAATATCATGAATTTTAGAACTGCTGGAAAACAAGACAATGAGAAAACCTTAAAAGGAGTCAAGAAAATTTTCAAAGGGGCAATAATAAGACTGACAGCTGACTTTCCAACAGAAATATTGGAATCCAGAAAGACAATGGAATGATAATCTTAAAGAGATGAAAGAAAACAATTATCAACCTAAAATCTATATCCAGTGAAAATATCCTTCAAAAGTAAAGGCATAATAAAGACTTTTTTCCTCAGGATAGAAAACTGAGAGAATTTATTGCCAATATGTCTAAAGTAAAGAAAATACTAAATTCTTCAGGCAGAAGGAAGATGGTCATATATGGAAACAAAGAGATAAAGAAAGGCATGAAGAACAGGAAAGGTAAGTATATAGGTAAATATAAGTTAATAACAATAACGATGATAATCCTATCTTGGGTTAAAAACCTATAGAGAATTAAAATACATGGCCATGGAAGCACAGAAGATGGGAAAAATGTAAATTTCATTCAAAAGTTAAATCACGCAAACATCCTTACATTGTCTGGGAAGTTATATAAGAGGAAATTTATATGAGAGTTTTAGATTAATATTTTGATTTTTATCATCTCTAGGACATTTTGCAAGAAAATATTAATCAAAATGTATAATTAGCAAGCTCATGGAGGAAAGAAAATGGCATGATAATAATGCGTACTTAATTCAATTGAAATCAAGAAAGGAGAGAAAAACTATTGAATGTGTGACAGATACAAGACATAACTAAATGGTTGATTTAAACATAAAGATATCACTATATTAAAAGTAAAATTTTACTTTTTTACTAATATTTTATTAAGCATTTCAATAAATATGAATGATTGCATGTATGTAAAGTTCAAAGGCAGGTAATACTAATGTACAGTGCTGGAGTAGTGTTTACACTTGGAAGAATAGTGACTAGAGGGAGCTTGAGAGGGTGCCTATGTGTAATGGTAATGTTCTGTTTCCTGACCTGAGTGCTGCATTCACTTTGTAAGAATTCACTGAACACTTAGAATTTATTCAGTTGTTTGAGTCTATGTTAATTTGAACTTTAATAGAACTTACATTAAAAACACCCATCATCATGCTGGATAAAAACAAAGACTAATACATGCTACTCGTAAAAGATAAACATTAAATGTAAGTATGCAGAGAATAATAGCATTTTTAAAAGGATAGACCACACATACACTAAGCAAAGGAGAGCTGCTACAGCTATACTAATATCAGACAATGTAGATGCTAAGTGTTGAAGAGTTTTAAGTTAAGGCCATTTCATGTTGATTTCAATCCACCAGGAAAATGTAACAATTATTCTAAATTTTAATGTTCCCAATTACAAATTCTAAAAATAAATAAATAAATAAATAAATAACCAAAATAACAGGAGATACTGATAAATCCATGAGGCTAATAGGAGATTATAACATATCTTTTAATTGATAGAATAAGAGAACGAAAAATAGGAAGATAGAAAATTTTCACAACATAATTAATGTGCTTACCTACTTGATATTACTAGCACACTGCACTCAACAAAAATACACATTATTTTCAGGCGCACATGAACATTTATCAAAAATGACCATATGCTACCCATAACATATTTATCAACAAATTGGAAAAAAACAAAATCATATGGAATGTGTTCTCTGATTACAGTACAATTAACTATCATCCATAATAAAATAATTTAAAATCCTCATATATTCTGAAACTGACCAGAGACTTATACATAGCTCATGGTTCAAAGAAGAACTATGAGAATTTAGAAAATACCTTGAACTGAGGGATACTGAAAATACT
Organism: Glis glis; assembly: GCA_004027185.1. NCBI lineage: Eukaryota > Metazoa > Chordata > Mammalia > Rodentia > Gliridae > Glis > Glis glis. The sequence goes on from PVJS01003132.1 coordinate 26,626, forward strand.
ACATATGATTTAGTAGAATAAGTAGGACAAAATTGAAGTCATGCTTAATAGAGAGGTGATATTCATATGTGCATATATTAGATAAGAAGGCTGAATATTAGTGACCAGAGCCTCTATCTCAAAGCAAATTATGTTCCCCCAATATAAAAAGGAAATAATAAAGATATGAGCAGAGATAAATAAAATAGAAATGAACATACAATAGAGAGAAATGACAAGGCCATGTTTATTTTTTTAAAAAATAAAGTAAAATAGATGAAATTTTGACAAAACTTATCAAGAAATAAAGAAGTTGCAAATAATCAGTAATAAAATGGAAAAGAGAGACATTAATGTAGAATCTACAGCAATAAAAGCCAGTAAAATAATATTATGAAAAATGTGATGCCAATATTTGAAAATGTAGATGAAATAGACAAATTTCTGTGGGTGGATAAGCATCAATCAATTCCTGGAGGACCTGAACAGAACAAAACACAGAGGAAAGAGGAGCTCACCTCCTCCTGCCTGATTGCTTCAGCTGGGACGCGATCTTGCTCTCAGCACTGCTGGTTCTCAGGCCTTTGAACTCACACTGAATTACAATCACCTGCTTTCTTGGAGGTCCGGCTTTCAAATGGCAGACCGTGAGACTTCTAAGCCTCCATAATTGTGTAAGACAACTCTTCATAATAAATCTCTTCAAATGTATACGTCTCCTATTGGTTTTGTTACTTCACAGGCCCCTGACTAACTACACACTAAAACTGAAAATGGTTAATTTTAAAAACCGGCAAATCCAAATGCTGATAAAATTGGAGCGATCGAAAGTCTCATAAAGGGGTGGTGGGAGCAAATTGATAAATCAACTTGGAGAAACCCTGGCGTTATCTAATAAACTTGAACGTATGTACTCCCCAAATCTAGCAATTCTACTCACACATATATCCCAAAAGAAATGTGTACCCAAGTGCACTAAAGAACATATACAGATGCCGGGCGTGGTGGCGCACGCTTGTAATCCCAGTACTTTGGGAGGCGGAGACCGGAGGATCCGGGTTCGCAGCCAGCCTCAGCTCGCTCTCTCTCTCTCTCTCTCTCTCTCTCCCTCTCCCTCTCCCTCTCTACCTAGTGAGGCCCTCTGAAACTTCGTGAGACCCGGTTTCAAAATAAAGCATAAAAAAATAGGGGCGGGGGTGTAGCGCGGAGGTAGAACGCCCCTGGGTTCAATCCCCGGTACCGCAAAAAAAAAAAAAAAAAAAGAACATATACAAAAATGTCTATATCAGCATTATCCATAATGTTTAAAAACTGGCAAAAACCTATATATCCAACAGCTGTAGAATGGATAAGTAGTAATATATTCATACAACAGAACTTTTATGTTCTAATGATATGTTAGAAAGAAGTTGGAAAGTTATTACTAAATACGTTTTTGGTTAATAAGTTTTTGGAGAAATACAAGTATTTTCCATGGGTTACAGACAAAATGTTTTTAAAATGCTCCCATAGAGGAAATCTCATGTGTGTCTTCTGACTTCCAGAGTTCATTTTTTATTTCTATTTCTTGTTTGATAAGACACTGTGTAACAGTAATAAATTACACTAGTGAGGGCAACACTCCTGACTTGCTTTTGGCCTAAATGAAAATGCATCCCTTGAGGTTCTGAAATGTAGAATTTTCACTGTTGTTAATAGCTGGCTTGTTGATAAAGTTTGCATATCTTCTTTACATCAATGTGCAGAAAGGTTTTCTTTCTAAATTTTAAGTAGTTGTATTTATTTTTAGTTAGATGCTATGATCAAATCCCCAATTTTATTACCTATGACCAGATAATATGCATTGAGATCTGTAAATTTTGTGCTTTTTGGAAATTGATATTTTATTTATAGACCAGAACAGGATCAGTTTCTCCCATGGTTATGTTTGAAAAAAATGCACAATCTATACTAATAAAATAGAATTTTCCATATCTATTGAATCCAGCCTGTTGATACTAACATTCAAATCCTTTATATTTCTATTTATTCTTTTTTTTTTTTTGCGGTACCAGGGATTGAACCCAGGGGCGTTCTACCTCCGCGCTACACCCCCGGCCCTTTTTTTTTTTTTTTGCGGTACTGGGGATTGAACGCAGGGGCATTCTACCTCCGCGCTATGCCCCCGGCCCTATTTTTTTATGCTTTATTTTTGAAACCGGGTCTCACGAAGTTGCGGAGGGCCTTACTAGGTAGAAACAGAGAGACAGAGAGACAGAGAGAGAGAGGGAGAGAAAGAGAGAGAGATAGATCGAGCCATCGATCGATCGCGCGCGCATGCGCGCTGAGGCTGGCCACGAACCCGGATCCTCCGGTCTCCGCCTCCCAAAGTACTGGGATTACAAGGATGCGCCACCACGCCTGGCTCCTATTTTTTATACTTTATTTTGAGACCGGGTCTCACAAAGTTGCAGAGGGCCTCACTAAATAGAGAGAGAGAGACAGGGAGAAAGAGAGAGAGAGAGCTGAGGCTGGCCGCGAACCCGGATCCTCCGGTCTCAGCCTCCAAAGTACTGGGATTACAAGCGTGCGCCACCACGCCCTGCCTATTTGTTCTTTATATCTTGAACAGTCACTAAAATAGTCCACCAAAAGTGTAATCTTGAGCTTTATATTCCTAAGATTTGTTTGTGTGGACAGGTATACAATATTATAAGCACTCATGCCCATTCATAACAATTAATGTAGATTCATAGCTGTTTTAGGCTTTTAATACCATTCACATTTATTTTGAAACAAATGTATTTGGTTCTTTTTATATGCATTAGTGTTTCCTTACTTTGATATTTGACCAATTTTTATGCTTTATTTTTCTTCTTTTAGTGATTTAACAATTATGCATACAACTTTTCTTCTGTATATTCAAATCTTATAAAACAATGTCTAGAATAAGACATTACATATTGGCCATCCCTTTCCTTCATCAACAATGAAAATGCTTTTCTTCATTACTTGGCACTCTCCCCCCAATTTTTGTTGAAATAATTTGAAACTTTAGATTCAGATTCTTACATTAAGGTGTTAAATATGGACCTTCTTTTTTTTTGTGGTACTGGGGATTGAACCCAGGGGCATTCTACCTCCAAGCTACACCCCCAGCCCTATTTTTTATTCTTTATTTTGAAACAGGGTCTCACTAAGTTGCAGAGGGCCTCACTAAGTAGCTGAGGCTGGCCGCGAACCCGGATCCTCCTGTCTCAGCCTCCCAAGTACTGGGATTATAAGCGTGTGCCACCATGCCCAGCTGGACCTTCTTTTAATAAAATATTCTCAAATAAGTACTGTAATATTCTTTGCTTGGGCTTAACTATATTTTACTATTTCATTATTTACTGATATTTATCCTTAAGCCTCATCCTATTCATTTATTCATTTTTTTTCGGTACTGGGCATTGAACTCAGGGGCATTCTACCTCTGAGCTACACCCCCAGCCCTTTTTTTCATTCTCTATTTTTGAAGCAGGGTCTCACTAAGTTGCAGAGGGCCTCACTATGTAGCTGAGGCTGGCCACAAACCTGCGATCCTCCTGTCTCAGACTCCCAAGTACTGGGATTACAAGCATGTGCCACCACGCCCGGCTACAGTCTTGTTTTTTTATTTTGACTTATTTCTCAGTAATATAGTAAATATTAATATTATGGAAAGCATAATTTCTTCCTCTGCATGTCTTAAGTTACCAGATACTATTTTACAATATTACCATTAGTTTTGGAGTCAGATAGAACTGGATTCAATCTAGACCCTTCCTGGTACCTGCCCTATGACAATGAGGAAATCTTTTCACCTCTCAGATTGAGTTCCTTAAATTTAAAATGAAGGTGACATCAGGAACACTATAGGATTTCTAAGGATTATACCAAGAAAAGCATATAAGCACCAAGCATGGTGCCTTGTACCTAGTTCCCTGTCAATAACAGATTGTTGTTATTATTAACCTTTGTATGCTACCATCTTTGTTTAATATCATTCATACTTTAATACAGTATTATACACACTACAGGTACTTGAGTTATTTTTAAAGTTTTAGATATAATTTGCATACAATAAAATGGACAAATAATGAATACCATTTGGTGCACTTTCAAAATTGCCTGCACCTGTACAACATACCCAAATCAAGACATAGAATTTTTCCATCATCATTCTTCCTTCCAGGCTATTATTCTTCCTCCCCAGAGGCAAATGTGTTCTGGTTTGTTTCATTTTGGGTTAGATTTGTCCATTCTCAGGCTTCATATAAAGGGAACCACACCATTTATATTCTTTCGTGTCTGACTTCTTTCATTCAGTTATAATGTTTTTGAGACATACCACTTTATAACATGTATCAGAAGTTTATTTTTTAAACTGTTAAGTAGTATTTCATGGCATGAATATATCAAAATTTGTTTTTCCATTCTCTGATTAATAGATATTTGGGTTATTCTAGTGTGGAGCTATTATGATACAGAATAAATAGCCTTGAGTGAGCAATCCAAATTTATAAATGAGGTTTGACAGATAAAACAAGAGTATTCAAGGCAATATAATATTTCAGTGAGCACTTTCACTGCTGTGACCCAAAGAACCTGAAGATACAACTTAGAGGAAGGAGACTTATTTCCTCACAGTTTTGGAGATTTCAGGGGTTCAGTCCATGTCAGGCTGGGTTACGTATGCAGAGCTCTGGGCATGGCGGTGGGAAGCAGAGAAAGGGAGAGAACAAGTCATAGAGGCCAGAAGCAAGAGAGACAAGCAAGGAGATTCAAAGACACAAGTACAGTCCCTAAGGCCATACCCCCAGGGACCCACCTCCTCTTCCAGCCACGCCCCGCCTGCCTAGGTTGCCACCCAGTAAATCCACTGATTATCCACTGATGAGATTACAACCCTCATTATTTAATTATATGAACTCTGCACATCAATACATGAGCTCTTTCAGGGGACATTCTATATCTAACCATAACATATAACCAGTCAAGATTCCACTGGCATTTCATGCAACAATAAATATTACCCCAGAAGCTGTGAGCAGGATTCATTCCTGGGTCACACAGCCTATTTGTTCTACTCAATAAACATGTCTTGGAAAAGAGTTGCCTGCCTTCTTCTTTCTCAGTTGCGCTAGACGGCCTTCACCCTCTGAACCCGAGATACCAGGCAGAGGAGGGGAGGAGTCTCTCCCATGGAGCATTCTGATCTTGCAATGTGATGTCAGATGAAGGGACTCCTCCCGGAGGCTGCCCCACCATCTTTTCAGCCAGCTGGAAGCAACTGGCAGATGATGTACCCAAGAGCCAGCTGAGTGTGCTTCCTGGCAGACTCCTTCCTCCCACTGGCCCTGCTTGTCCCACTTCGACTCACTTCCGCTTGGAAGTCATTTCCCCAGGGCAACAAGAAAGAGCAACATCTTGTCCTGACACCCTTTGTCAGCATTTCCTGGTCCATGCTGTTCTCCACACATACATTGTTGTTTAGAGTTCTCAGAACTTTTGCTCATGCTGCTCACTCTGCCCGGGATGCCCCTCCCATCCCCACCTCCATCCCCCATCACCTTGGCTACTGTAAGACTGAGGAGCAGGCTGGGGATGTAGCTCAGTGGTAGAGCGCTTGCCTAGCATGTGCAAGGCCCTAGGTTCAATCCTGCTCACCCCCCCAAAAAAAAGAAAAGGCTGAGGCAAGTGTACCAAGTGCACACCTCACCTCAGAGTTCGCCTGATACACTGTTTTGCTGTGTGCCTTCTCCCAGAAGACTAGACTCTGGGATGCTCCAGGAAGGAGACCTGACTGATTCATTTTTGTTTCCATGATGTCTGAACATAGCGACAAGTTCCTAGTAGGTGCCAAATAAATATTTACTTAACTAATGTAAACTGAGACTGGCGCACCCTCTTCTGCTCTGTGGTCTGATAACATGGTTAGGTGTCTCTCCCTCAGGCAACTACTTCTATTTGCCCAAGTGTCTGAGGCCAAGATGCTGACCCCATTCACATCGGGATGCTTTTGATTCTTTTACTGCCTTTAGGAGGAGGCAAGGTCATGGCTCAGAATCCTTGCTTTAGCTCAGTGAGTTTTTGCTTGTTAGTCTAGTGGAATGCCTCTAAAACCAGTTAGTCTTTGTGTAATATCACAGAAGAGTGAAATATTTCTACCCAATACTTCATTCTGGAATAGAAAAGTATACTGGAAGACCTAGTAGTTACAAAAAAATCTATATGAAAAAGTTTTAATTGAGGTATTTCTGTGCATTAATTAATTCTTGTTTTGCTTCCTTATCTGATTTTTGCTAGTCTCTGTCATGGGACACCAATGTTGCATAGGAATGGCATTTAAGAACCTCTGCTTCACTTAAGCAAAATTACAATGAAATTCATCACCTATCAGCAATAAGTTATTTTCATTCATAAAAATGTACAAAAATTTTATTTTTACTAATGGTGTTTGCTTCCTGAAATAGGCTTATAATGTTACTACAGATATTGAAGAAAGTAACCATTTGCTATCTTTTCCCTTCTAAGGCTGTGAGGTTGAGATTCTTGGTGTCAGACCTACTTACTGCCTGGAATATAAAAATGTCCCAACAGATATCAACTTTGCCAATGCGGTCAGCGATGCTCTTGATGCGTTCAAGTAAGTATCCCCAGTTCTTAGCCACCATTGTTCTTCTTCATTTCCAAGACCAATCATGGATCCTAAAGTGAATTAAGAGGGGTTGACATAGGTGAAATAATGTCTCAGAGAGTTGGTGAGCCTTTGGCATGGTAACTGTTAACTGCTAACAGAGTATAATTGTGAGCTTGTAATTTCAGGTAGGAGCACTCTTTGCAAATGCTGAATTGAGAGCAAGAAAATCCCCAGGGGTTGGAGACCTCCTTTTTTATGCTGTTAGACAAGGAAGAAGCAATACAAATGCCAGCATTTTTTCCTAATCATGATTTAGTGAACAATTGTATTTCAAAAATATCAATGAGTATTTGGCAAAAAGGGAGGATCTGTGGTCAAATAAGTATTGGAAAATTGCCTTCTTGGAAATGCACAAAGCACATTAGCATGTTAGAACACAGAACCTTTTATTTTTCTCCCACATAGAACAATGACACAGAATTTCAGAAATTCAAAAATTAGTGATGCTGATCTGAATAACATGTCTTTCAGGAAAGTGTTCAACAAGACAGGTCAGGACCAGGTCTCAAGTCAGTACCAAGTGGTTGTCAAGATGGAGACCAGTTGGGGGTCTGCATTAGAAATCAGCAAACAAGAGGCTAAAGATGAAAGGGGCGCTCAGGTTTTCAGGGCTGGACGTGAGGTCACCTTGGCGGCTGAGTGGGTTCCCTGAGTGGGTTCAAGGCAGAAGACTCACAGAAATCAGAATGTAGAGACCAGGGCAAGGTCTTCATCCTCTCAAAAGAAGCGTATGAGCTAACATACACTAAGCATGACATACAGATCACTAGCACTGCCCATGTGAATTGGCCATCACTTAAGGTCGCCTCAGTTACACAGGTGACCAATTATGGATCCCATTCTTTCACCCCCCTTTTTGCCCCAACTGTCATGGTGAGCTGCCATCACCGCCACAGAGCTATAAAAGGAGAAAATGAGACCCCTGCCTTCACTGGTTCTAGAATATTCCACATTCATGAAACCTATCAAGAGGGACTTTTAGGGCACATCAAGGACCATTCTTTGATTGACATGCTGGAGAGGATATGGTTTAAAAATACCTAAAAATGGAGAGATAGCAAATTTAAAAGTCCCTCCATGGGCAGAGGGAGGAGCAGAGTCTGGGGAAAGTAACCTTTAAATAAATGTTCTTCGCATGGTTTATAAATCATGTGTGTTATATGATCCTGCCTCCTACCTGCTCTGCTTCCTTTTGCTTGCCCACACATGATGAGCTGGATTATTGTGTTGCAGCCCAGTTTGTGCAAGCACAGCAGAAGAACACAGCACGCGCTGCAGAGGAGCAGACCTGGAACTTTGGAATAGCTCTGTGTCAAACCAATGCTGTTTCCAACATATCCAAAATGCTGGCCATCTCTATGCCAAATATGAAAATTTGGATCATAGTTGTCATATAACTATGATCCAAATAACCCATCAGTCTTTTTGGCAGTATAATCTCTTCCACATTCATCCTGGCTTTGCAGCCGAATGGACTCTCAATGTACAACTCAGTGGTTCACAGGTGAAAGAGGAGGAAGCGCCCAGTCATGGGAATCCTAAGTCAGCTCTCGACAAGCTGGCCAGCCTGAGCCTTCCCTGTCAATGGGGACACCAGAATGCTGGAGGAATAAGTTTGGAGCTCCGTTTCCTCTAGAGAGGTGTTGTTTTGGGGATTTTGTTTTTGGTTTTGGTTTTCCTTTTCAAGCAACATAGCAAAGTTATAAAATGCTGGAGAATTGCATCTTTGCCTTAAATACCATAGCTCCCCTCTGGTGTCTATTTAGTGCTATCTCAGATTCCTAGCTATAATTTGCAGAGAGAATGGAACACAGGATGGATAGGCTTGGACAGAAAGCAGGCCCTTAAGAGGCCACTGAGATCTTGAACCTGGAGTCCTGTCCAGGGACACTTCAGCAGAGGGTCCAGGTAGGTCGAGAAGCTGCCCTTGTCTGAGCAGGAAGAGATAGCACTCTCCACGTTTGATCTGGGCATTGCTTTCCTGTGCTCAGAAAGTTTTATCAACTCTAGTCATATCCTTATGATATGCTACCTTTGAATTTAGACAACTTTTTAGCATAGAGGAAAGAAGATGGGGATGAGAAATGACGTTTTTAATACCTGTCTGTGAGCATTGAGTCCAAGAGCTCTATTTCCATTCACCTATTTTGTTCCCTCATCCATTGTATTACATGGGCATCATTCTCCTCCTCTTACAAAATAGGCCACCAACTCTCTGAAGGTTAAATAACCTGCCTGTGATTTCCCATGCTAGTGGGCGAGGGAGCCAGCTCCCAGCTCTTTCCATAGAGGCTTACCACCATCTCCTGGGGCCTCTTCTGCACATGAAGTGACTGAAAAAGGATGCCTCAGTACTCCAACCTGGTCTACACCTACATCCTGTAGACCTACCTAAGATGTCCTGAAATGGAATCAGACAGGGAGAGGAGGTTGAGAACTATCTCTTTGTAATATTCTCTTTGGGTCATTCTGAGCCTGGGGCTCTTGCAGGGCTGAGGTGGAATGGGCCCTTTGCAGTCTACTTAGTACTTTATGCATTCAACAGCATGCAGCCCTGGCCACTGGTCCTTCCTCCCCCCCCCCCCCCGCCATGGAGCCTCAGCATGCAGCACTCCTGTGTGACTAACTCCTCACCTGCCGAAAAAGAAAGCAGTTTGTGATCCATATCGCTAAAGCTGAAATAAGCCTTAGGTAGTTCATGGGCGGGTGGAGGAGGGTACGGGGAGGCAGCTGCCATGAGCCCTGGCGCATCCAGGCTGGCCCCAGCAGACTGACCATGCAGCCTTACCAAAGGGTTGGTCCAGAAACAACTGGGCTTCAGGAATGGTGGCCACAGCTGCTGACCTTTGACCAGCTCCAGCCTATTGCAAACAGCTCCAAAGGAATTCCTCCAGGACCCCAGAGCCTCCGCGGCTGCTGGTGTTAATAAAGGAATAGATGGATGATAAGAGAGTTCTTTCCACAGGCCGCTGGAGGAAACTGGCTCAAATGTCTTGGCCTGGGTCCCCTGAGGATGCAGGCCCAGCCTCAGGCTGGGCAGACAGATGGGGGTTCTCCTCTCTGCTCAGCCCACATATCAGGAAAAGCGATCTGTGGGCATCTGGAAGGAAAAGAGAAACAGGAGGTGTTTCGTTTCTTTCCCCTTCCCTGCCTTTTATTTTTGTGTCAAGCACTTTATAAACATCAGATCATTTACTACCCAACATAGGTATTAGGTAGGTTTTACAGATGGGGAAACTGAAGCTCAGAAGTTTTTGTTTTCTTTTTGTCATTCATCTTAGACCTTCTAGTTAGTGAAAAGAAAAGCCAGAATTTGAACCCAGACACGTGCAGTTCCAATGCCCCTGTCAAAAAACTTTGTCATGTGCCCTTGCCACATTTTTGTATGAGAATTATACCAAGGTTCAAATTAATTTACTACTGAGGGACTCAGGAGGAAGACAAGGCTGGTTAGAAGGAGAATGTGAGCTGGGCGTGCTGTCACACGCCTATAATCCCAGTTACAGGAGGATCGCGAGTTTGAGGACAGCCTCAGCGACTTAGCAAGACCCTGTCTCAAAATATAAAAGGGCTGGGGGTTTTGCTCAGAGATAAAATGCCTCTGGGTTCAATCCCCAGTACCAAAGCGGGGGGGAGGAGAATGTGAGAAACATACACACAGTTGAAGAAAAAGATTGATGGGATATTACTGTTCGATGCAGAAATGCTTAATGACAGAGAAGATGATCAAACTGTAATTGGGGGGATGCCTTTCTCTATGAGACAAAAATCATTTTCATCTGGTCAGTTTCCTACCAGTTAGCAGCTAAGTTTACAGAGCCTGATGCCAATCAGCAGTTAAATCTGATTTTTAAGCAAACTTATTGGTAATGCTTTAATATGGCACTAAAGAGGAGGTAGTCATTTGGGGGATCTTATTTCTAAGTTTTGGATCATTTTTCTTAACATTCAATAACTAACCATTTCAATAACTAACCATTCTTGTCAATTGCCTCCACTTCTCTCTCCCTAATTCTGCTCTCTTTCCAACCCACTTCAGTAAGAAAGATGGATGTGACATTATGAACTTTTTATATTGCCAAGAAATATGGACAAACTCCTAAGGTGATGGGAAACATGGGTGTCCCTGGAACCCAGGGCTCGGGGCGCCGTGCAGCTCTCAGGAACTGGGCCGATGGCCACATGTCCTTCTGGCATGGTTCCTGGACCTCAGAGCTGTAAATGGCCAATAGCAGATCTGCAGGCATTTCCACCCATCTCTCCTCACCCAACCAATCTTTTACAAATGAGCTGACCTGTGATGGAGACCAGACCCATATGGAAAACAGCTGGCTACCAAGAATTCATCTGCTAAACTCCTAACAGGCCAGAGCTCTCGGTCCTCGGAGGCTCAGGTCCCTAATGAATCAATGAAACTTTAACATAGAAACCTTTTGCTTGTGTAATCCCCGAATTGCAAGCATCCCAAATCAAGTGTTCCTGGCATCTGGGGTTGACAGCTTCCTGACACAAAGCTATCAGGTAAATTGTGATACTTACTAGCTTTCTGATTATATGGAGATTTATGAATATGGTCGATGGCTTCTGAGAAGCCAGCCCAGGGGCTTCTGCATGAAGGTAAGGTGTTAAAATGAAGAGAGCTTGAAGTATTTCATTGAACCCTAATGCCACAGTAAGCCTTGTTTGTAAAAGTTCTTCACTGTAGTAAGTCACCATTGTATTAAACAGGACTTTCCCCACATAGAAGCCACGTTGGGAGTGTGGACCCCTAAACAGATGAAACATGGTGTGAATCAGTACATGTGGCATGCTACAGATGCAAGGACATAAAGGAGATCAATGCTGAGGCTTGTCTGCAGGACAGATCTTGTGGAAGTTTCTGCTCTGTTCACATAGTGGTAGAGGGAGGGCCGTCAGCCCTCACCATCGAATGTCATGGGTCTCAAGCAAGTTTCGGCATATGGATGAAGATGCCATTACCTAGTACAAACTTTACCCGCCACCTCCACACTTGTGGGACCCCGAAGTGACTTTTTGTACTCTGTGTACAGATGCAGAGGGAGTTGGGATGAATCATTCACACACTGGCGAGTATGAATAATGATTCTATCATTTGTGAGAAACACCCAAATAATAACCTAACCCAATGCACATTGTGGAGGAGGGTGTGGTGGGGTTATTAGGGAGGCGTCAATTTGTTTTATTCTAAAAAGAGAAAAGAACATTTCATCAGGAATTGCACTTAACTTGAAACCAATGTTTCCGCAAAACCTTTCACGAACTACATCTCAGTGTACCCAGTAAAACAGCACAGCATCGTTAACGAGCATGTGATCATAATGAAGGAAGATGCCAGGCAGAATATACTCTGGAATTTGCTCCCTGGTTTAGAGGATGGAGCAGATGTAGACATTCAGAGGCCCAGTTTGGGAGAGTCAAAGGTGTTCTGACTTTGAAGGTAGACGATTTGCATTTCCTGTTCTAACTGTGGAGCCCTTCAGTAACTTTCAGAACATTCTTGGGCCAGTTTCTTCATCTGCAAAATCTGTAAATGCTCTTCTGTAAGAATACTTTTGGGCTTTGGAGGCAAAGTCAACCCACAGAACACTGTTGAGAAGTAAAAGCGACCCAATTTCACCATGATGCTTTTGCTTCTCCTCACACCCAGCTTTCTAAGAGTTGGATGGATTCATTTAAAAGAGTAAGATTGTGTAGGGTAAGCAGAATGTTTCCCTATTAGTGTGGACTGATGAGCTCTTTCTGGATATTCAGGTGTTGTATTCTGGGGATGCTGGTTTAAGCCCTGGTTCCATCCCTTACAAGTTTTGTGATGTGAGCCACTATCTTGAATTCTCCAAACTCTTTTCGGGTTGTTTTGAGGATTCAATAAATGATGGATATAAAAGAAAGCAACATAGTGCCTGATCCCTAGTAGCTATCATTTATTGAGAACTTGCTATTATACATTTAACTAACCGTTACAGAGCTCCTACTGTTTGCTAGGCTAGAGCAGAGATACAATGGAGAGTGAGTCATCTTCCCTAGAGAGAAAAAAGGACACATGAATGGGAAGTATAGCACAGTATGGAAATTCATAGCCCAGAGGTGAGCCTAGGGTGCCATGGGAGTCTAGGGCACCCGAGGAAGCTTCCTGGAGGAAGCAACCTCCACCCTAGTCCTGAAGGAGGAGCAGGTGGGCAACCAGGTGTCTCTGGTTGGGCAAGCCGAGCTCTCTGAATTTTGGTGAGGCAAGATGGAAGGTCCCTCAGACTCTGAAGATACAGTGCTTCATTCCTCAAGTTCCAAGTGTCAGGGAGGCCGTATCAGGAGACACTGTGCCTCTTGCATCTGTGTGTGTTTAAAATATAGTTTTTCAAGATAAATAAGGCAATTTGCCAGAGTATTATTCCCTCTTGTGAAGTCCAAGCAGGGAAATTAGCTTTAATCTCTTTTCCAGTGCTTTATCTTTTGTCAGTTCTTTTAAAAATATACTTTTATTGGTGCATTGTAATTATATGTCATAATGAGGTTCAGCGTGACAGGAACACACTCGTACATGGCACTTGGTGTGTTTCCCTCGGGTCCCCCCCTCCCCCTTCCCTGTACGTGTTATTGAGATTGGTATTGATAATTCCATATATGTATGTAGCATTATTTGAACTACTTCCTTCATCAAATCTCCTCCCCCTTTGTCTCCCCGAGACCCTTCCATCACCCCACTGGTGTTTCTCTTATTTTATCCGAGATCCCTTTTGTTTCCCAATTTCTCTCCAGCTGCTATATATGGAAGAAAATATACAACTCTTCACTTTCCGAGAATGGCTAATCTCCCTTAGCATAATATTCTCCAGTTCCATCCATTTTCCTGCAAATGACATAATTTGGTCCTTCTTTATAGCTGAGTAAAATTCCACTGTGTGTATATACCACAGTTTCATAATCCACTCCTCTGTGGTTTATGACTGGTTTCAAATTTGGCTATTGTGAAGTGTCATTTCTTGCTGCCATCGTTACCATCATCATCATCATCGTTGTTGTCATCATCATCGTCATTGTTCTAATCTATCATTTCAGGGTTTTTTGAGGGTGGCAAGGCCAGAGCTGGGAAGGGGGTCACCATGGAAATCCCTATGTGAAGGAAGGACAGCATGTTTCATGGTCTCTCTCTCCCCTTCCTCTCTCCGCCAGTTTCCTACTCTATTTTTATCACTATCTTCCAGCCACTCTTTGCCCAGCATTGAGGGTTAAATAGTTTAGATTTTTACCATCAGTGCTCTGGCCAAGAGAGTAAATTTTGAGGCCCAAAAAAAGTGTGGTTACCACTAGAATTCACTCTATGCCCACATTGGAGCTGACCTTTCACATGTCCCCACAGAAACAGTGTCCCGGGGTGTCTGCTGATGTCAGTCCCTGAACACTAATCTGTTTGCCTTCCAGAGTTAATATGATAATGTAGCTCTTATTCTTGCCCATTAATAAGACCCACAATCTAGTGTTTTATTTAGAGACTTCCTTAAAATCCACCTGCAATTGAACAGTAGTTATTTAAGCGATTGCTTCCAGGTTTTCTGACCCTCAATGACAGCAGGTGGCGAGGGTGGCGCTATCAGAACTATCCTTTGCCTGCATCCACATCTTCCAACTCTTAGGGACGTGATGAGTGATGCGACATGACCAGGACAGGGGTGACCAATAGACATGCTCTCTGAATTTTGTCACCAAGGTGCTCAGGATAGCAAGTCTTGCTTTAGTCTACTTCCACCTTGTTCATTTTGAGCATGGACTTTGCCTGGTCCACAGGGCAGGGTTTGGGGGTGGGGGTGTCAGCGCCTTCACAGATGGCCAGTGGGTCGTAAGGGACCAAGCTATCAGGGGCCTCCTTCAACTGTGCCTGTCTCATCCTATTCCCCCCAGGAGTGGCTGGGCTGACCTAGCAGCAATATACCACGAGCGCATCGATGTGGAAGGCCACCACTACGGCCCTTCATCGCCCCAGAGAAAAGACGCCCTCAAGGCCGTGGACACTGTCCTGAAGTACATGACCCAGTGGATCCAGGTGACTGAGAGCAAGGACAGCTGATCTGGCATTCTCTCCTGTCACTCTCTGTCTCCTTGGCTGTCACTCCCCTGGACATTCTACTTATTAGGCCGGCACAAGCCTCTCTTTTCTCCACACCACACCTCTTGAGGTACCAAGAGACCCCTTGTCCCACAGTCGGGCCAGTGGGATTGAAATGATCCAGATGTGCATACCTGGCTTAGCTGGAGAGCTGGCCCAGGTCTGTAGAATCCTGATAAGTTTGGTAACCAGCTGGGCATGGACATGGGAGCCAAACAGGGGTGCTGGTTGAATGACTTAAAGCCAAGTTTTTGTTTGTTTTTTGTTTATTTTTGTTCTACTTTCCTGCTTTATTTTTTACATCTGTAATGTGAGTGAGTGATAGTTCTCATATTACCACCCAAGTTTGCTGGAAGACTGAAAGAAAATAAACACGGAGAGTGTGCCTTTAAAAACTCAAAGCCAAGCCGGGCGTGGTGGTGCATGCTTGTAATCCCAGTACTTGGGAGGAGGAGACTGGAGGATCCGGGTTCACGGCCAGCCTCAGCTACTTAGTGAGGCCCTCTGCAACTTCGCGAGACCCGGTTTCAAAATTAAAAAAGTATAAAAAATAGGGCCGGGGGTGTAGCGTGGAGGTAGAACGCCCCTGGGTTCAATCCCCGGTACCGAAAAAAAAAAAAAAAACTCAAAGCCTGTTCTATGTTCTCAGCACATATCAGGGTGGGAGCTATACCCTCACCTCCCCTCCCCTCCGCCCCAAGTGCTCTGTCATGATTTCCAACTGTGACTTGTCAGGGCAAATGGGTAGATGCTTAAATTCAGAATTTAGAAATTATTCCTTCTCCTATCACAGTTTTAAAACTCCTCTTTACAAGACCTTCCACATTTCAGACCCCTCTCTGTGCTATAGTGATGGACTTTGCCCACCCCACAGGAGCGGGGCCTGCAGGACGACCTGAACGTCATCGTTTTCTCGGATCATGGGATGACGGACATTTTCTGGATGGACAAAGTGATTGAGCTGAGCAAGTACATCAGCCTGAACGACCTGCAGCAAGTAAAGGACCGAGGGCCTGTCGTGAGCCTGTGGCCAGCCCCTGGGAAACACTCTGAGGCAAGAAATGCCATGATGGGGGGCATCCTCCTTTGTCCCAGGTTTCCAAGTGACCTCTGTCAAGTGGTTCATTGCCCAGACTCTGTCTGTTCTTCTCTATAACAGCATCTACCCTATTGAATTTTATGAAAATCAAATTAGTTAACGGATGTGCAACACTTGGCATGTGACCAGCACCTGTGAGCAAGCCCTTATTAGGGCTATTTTAATTATTGGCTAAAATGCAGCATTTCTTAGGCAAATGAGAGCAGAGGCAGACAGAATACTAGTGTGTGTGTGTGTGTGTGTGTGTGTGTGTGTGTGTGTGTGTGTTTTCCTGGGAACTGAACCCAGGGGGATTCTACCTTTGAGATGCACCCTCAGTCCTGATTTATTTTTATTTTGAGACAGGGTCTCATTAAATTACCATGCACTGGCCTTGAACCTGTGACCTCCCTGTCTAAGCCTCCCAAGTACTGGGATTGTAGGCATGTGCCATCACACCTGGCTAGAATGTTCTTTCTCTGGAAGGAAGCTGCCAGTCTGGCCTGTTTTCACCAGGTGGCAAGAAAAGGGAGCTGAGGCTGTGTGCACAGTGGGTCAGCTCCCCATCTCAGAGCAACAGCTCTAGGTTCAAATCCCAGCTCTGCCATCAACTGGGGACAGGCAAGACGCCCAGCTTGGCCCCTCTGCTGCTACTCCGCAGGAGAGCATGGTGACGTCATCATCACTGCCCTCTGGATGCTGTGAGTGTGTGGGGTGCACTGCAGCCTGCTGAGCCCACAGTGAAGACTGCGCACAAATCACTTATTATGATGACCACTGTCAAAGGGGGACCTTCCCAAGAGGGTGTGGTTGAGTCCCCAGAGCTTGCAGGATGGTGACGAAGCTCGGCTGCCATTGCCCTCTAGGAGCTCAGCACCCAGAGATGAATTGACCGCTACTTACCATTTTCCCAAAGTGGTAACGATAGCTGGCAGGATGCCAGAAGTCACCCAGAGAAAACAGGGAGGGCAAGTGACACCGTTGGTTCACTGCTTAGCTCTCAAGTTGCCTCGTCACCTCCCAGTACAGGCTGGGCAACTCCTCCCCATTCCCAGGTAACTCTGATCTGCACCAGGAAACAATGATCTTTCTCAGGGGAGGCAAGGCTGCTGCTGGTGGAGGAGGCCCACCACAGCCGAGCCAGGGAGAGGCCTCGGGCTGCTTCCATCATCCTCCATCATCAGTGTCACACTTGTCGCTACTGATAGAGCACTGCTGGAGGCCAGAGTCCCATCTCTTCAACCCAGAGAGAAACCCCCTCCCAACCCTGCCTGCTCTCATAGAAGATCTATTTGTGGGCAGAGGGACACAGTTGCCAATGATGCTACTACACCCCAGCTTTGCCCCAATCCCCAGGGGGAACAGTCCTTTCTTTTCAGTCTTTCCTGTGTTCAGGAAATGAAGGTGCTAAATATGTTTACATGATGTCCCCGTAAACTCCCTAACTAGGATATCAGAAAGAATATCTTACGCATTGGTGTGTGCTTGAGAAGAAGTTCTGTTTTCCTGGCAAGGAAGCTCATCTTTGTCTCCAGTTTGGCACTTAAGTGAGTGCCGCCTCCAGAATGCCTGGGTATCAGCGGCTCGCAAGCTGGGAAGAGCGCCTTCCAGTGAGATGTCTAAGTCAAGCCTGCAGGCAGCCGGCAGCAGCTGATAGACTATTCAAAAGTGGGGGCTGTGTTTGGGTGACAGTTTGTCATGTGATGGACACAACAATTTGCAAGACCAGATTTCTCATTTATCCAAAATCTTTTTGCATGTGCACCCTACTTTCCTTCAGAACTCTGGATTTCTTTAAGTAGGATATCTTAACTTGCAGGGCCATCAGAAACCTTCCACAAACAGCCTAAACAGTAATTACTTTTCAGAGTTGAGTTGATAAACTCAATTTTATATTCAGTGATACCTAGGAATATATATCTGATTTGGCTAGAGGCCAAAAAGTTGACGTAGGCCAGACCATTTTAATTTTAGCAATAAAATATTTAAGCAATACATATTTAAGCTGCTGCTAAATATTGGAAGTATATACAAAATTTACATCTTCATCATGAAATTAGTAATGTAGTTAGTAAACAAACAATTGCTAGTATTTCTAAGATTCATGTGTAGGTGGGACATGCCCTCTAGATCAAGTTAAAAAGCACATTTTTCCCCTTTGGTCTTTGTATTTAATACCAGGCAGGCTGATTTCTCATTTGTCTTTTAATTTTAGTGTACAGAATTTTCACATTAATACTTTTTTGTAGTGTTTGTCCATCAGTTATTGAGTACATGCAAAAGATTTATTATAAACTATGTAAGGCATAAAGTTTAATGTTGCAATAGCCACTTTATATTCACCTATGTGTCACCTTATATTTACTAAACACTTAAGAAATAGGACATTGCAGCCACCAGTGGTGGCGCACGCTTGCAATCCTAGTACTTGGGAGGCTGAGACAGGAAATTACAGGTTCACGGCCAGCCTCAGCTACTTAGTGAGGCCCTACCCAACATAGTGAGACCCTGTTTCAAAATAAACAATAAAAAATAGGGCTGGGGGTATAGCTCAGTGGTAGAATGCCCCTGGGTTCAATCCCCAGTACCGCAAAAAAAAAAAAAAAGAAATAGGACATTGCCATTACCTGTAACAGCTCCTGTGTGTCCTTCCCAAAACCTTACCTTTTCTGCTCTCTCAGAAAAAACAAAAACCAAATCAAAAAGCTTTCCTAAATTTTGTTACCATTTTTGTAATTCTCTTTGTAGTTTTACCATATATATTGTTTAGTTTTGTAGTTACTTGAACTTTATATGATAAGCATAATCTTATCTGTACTTTTCTGCAATTTGCACAATTTTTACTCAGACTTAAGATCCCTGAGATTCTCCCCTGTGTCATTAGAGCTGTAATTCATTCGTCTTTGCTTCTATTGTTGCAGGACATCTGGGCTGTTCTATAGATCTATGGTGCACATGTATGAGGGATTTTCATTATATTCCTGAGGGTTAATTTCTTAGTCCAGAGGGTACGTGGATCTTCAGTCTTACTAGATAAGGCCAGTCTGTTTTCTAAGCTATACAAAAGTCTCTCTCTCTCTCTCTCTCTCTCTCTCTCTCTCTCTCTTTTTCTTTGCAGTACTGGGGATTGAACCCAGGGGCATTCTACCTCCGAGCTTCACCACCAGCCCTATTTTTTATTCTTTATTTTGAAACAGGGTCTCACTGGGTTTTGGAGGGCCTCACTAAGTAGCTGAAGCTGGCCATGAACCCGGATCCTCTGGTCTCAGCCTCCCAAGTACTGGGATTACAAGCATGCACCACCACACCCGTCCTCATTTTTAAATAGTCAAGTCTATCCAATGTTTGGTAATTTCTTTCTTTGGTCTTATAAAGTTTCCCATCCTGCAGGTCCAATATATATTCGATATATTTTAGAAAAGGAATACAAAGCTGGTCATTCTTTGTTTTCTTTGCAGATATTTAACAAACTGAACAGAGTGGAGCACATGACTGTCTATGAGAAAGAAGCCATACCAAGCAGATTCTATTACAAGAAAGGGAAATTTGTCTCTCCATTGACCTTAGTGGCTGATGAAGGGTGGTTCATAACCGAGGTAATTATGAAATTCACGACAATTTGTTCATTTTATAAATTCTGTCCAACAGTCCAAAGATAAATCATAATAATTCAGCTTTTACACATGAGAGATTTCTTCACCAGGGTATCATTCCTTGCATTACTTCCTTCTTAGAGAATCAAAAGGTTTGATCAGGTGACTTTATAGACACGCACTACAGACACAGCTCAGAGTCACGGTTTAGACTTCCTGGCTCCAGCCTCGCTGTATTTTAACAAACAGGCCTTAACTCAATTACCCAGGCTTACAGTGTAACCTGTTCTGTTTAAAGCGGAACAATTACTGTGAACCAAAGCAATCGCTTTAGGGCAGTCAAAAGCAAAGAGAAGCTCAGCTTTGCTTTCACCTTTAAGAGAAATGTTTGTCAAACAGAACTATGCAAACCCAGATCCCCAGTTCTCCAACTTGATTTTACAGAGGAGATTCTCTTGCATTTTTGGCCCAAACCCTAGTCACCTCGTGCCTGGATGACTTCCACAGCCTCCTCTTCATCTACTTGGACTCCAAGTTCACCAGGCTCTGTGTCAGGTTATAATACTGGGCAAACGTGGGAAGGCCCCGACCTTCAGGGGAATCTGTGGGCATGCCATGGGTAGAATCAATTCCTAAAAAGGACATGGGTTATTTTAGATGTAAATTTGAAGGTGAGTTGCATTTAGGTCAGACTATAGGGTTTAAAAGAGTGGCATGTAAGGGTAGTTGGCAGAGGCCAATGATAAAATCTAAGACTAATAAATAATTCATTAGAGAAAGAGAGAGACAGAGAGAGACAGCGAGAGAGAGAGAGAGAGAGAGAGAGAGAGAGAGAGAGAGAGAAGGTGATAATCAGTGGAAATACTGACCAGTAAATGAGTGGAAATCCAGAGACCTGGGCATGGAAAGATGGGTGTTCTGAGCCATGAATTTCAGTGATCGAGGAGGACTGGGTTGTACTTGTGTGCTGGCAGAGAAGTCCGTGGTCATGGAGGAACTGAGAACAAAGCAGATTTGGTTGGAAATGTTGGCCTCACAGTGCGGAGGCCAATGAGGCCACCCTGCAGCAAATTGTTCCTTCCTCTGCCAGGCGACTTGAAGGTCTCCACGAGGGTCCCTCTGCTCACTCACCCAAACGCTTCTCTTCACTTCATCACACTATTCAAAGTTCTCCCAGAGTGTGATCATCATAGGCTCCAGCATTGTCATTTATGGTGGTTTTCTCAGGGCCACCTGGGTGGACCCCTGTTGGACTTGATTCCACAAAGCTGACCTTCTCCATCACAACAGAGAGCTTACTTTTGGAACTTTTTCCATTTTAGAAAAGTCTAGTGCAATTGCTTTAATTTTTTTGTGTGGTACTGGGGATTGAACCCAGGGGCATTCTACCTCTGAGCTATACCCACAGCCTGATTTTTTTAAATTTATTTTGAAACAGGGTCTTACTAAGTTGCTGAGGGTGGTCTTGAACCTGTGGATCCTCCTGTCTCAGCCTCCCAAGTACTGGGATTACAAGCATGCACCACCAAGCCTGGATGGATTTTTAAAAATGAATAAATTATGAGGTTGGATTCATAGCTGTACTCATGTTTTAGCCTGACTATATGCATCCGTTGTTCACTTTCTCTTTCTCTTGTTTAGCTGAAATCAACTGCACTGAAAGTTTAGTTCATGGTGGGGAGGGAGATTGGAAGAAGGCAGGGGTGATTTGGGGTAATTTGGTGGAATTACCTCAAATTGCCCCTGGTAGGGGAGTGGTGAAATCAGAGGTCACCATGGAGATGCTGGACAACTAGAGAGATACCACTTTGATTATCGTGGGAGAGACTCTGGATCCCTCCAGTGGGGCGGGACAGGTGTTAGTGGAGCTTCTGCCTCAAGGAGTGGAAGTCTAGTGACCTGGGTATGGAAACAGGGTGGTTCCTTCCATATGGGAAAGGTTCAGTCTCTAAAGTAACTACAGCATCTCAGCAGTAGCACATCCAGCAAGCAGATGCAGATCTTTGCAATGAGTGACTAAGACACCGTGATGGGAGACTAGGGATATCAGTGAGATGCTCCTGGTTAGAAGTCATAGAGCCTTTGGGTAATGGTGTAAGTAATAAAGATTGACTCTCACCTAACTAGAAGTCTGGAGGTGGGCAGTTCCAGGGTTGCTTGGCCCGGCAACTGAGCTGGTCCCTGAGTCTCTCTATTGCAATTTTTTTTAACTTTCCTTTCAAGGTCACAAAATAGCTGCTGTAGCTCTAAGCATCACATCACCTCAGAACATCCCAAAGCGGGTAAGAAAGAGTATGGATTCTCTTTGCGTATCTCCTATTTTTAACCAGGGAGCAAAATCTATACCCCAGAACCAGCAGGATCTCTCTTTGAGAAAAGAATACACATCTATAATCCCAGTACTTGGGAACTGAGACAGGAGAATTGCAGGTTCTAGATCAGCCTCAGCAACTTAGCAAGACTCTCAGCAACTTAGTGAGACCCTGTTTCAAAATATAAAAAATGAAATAGGGCTGGGGGTATAGCTCAGAGGTAGAGTGCACCCCTGGGTTCAACCCCTAGTGCCACAATTTTTTTTTAAAAAAAGGAAAGAAAAAACTTTCTGTATAACTAAAATGCTCTAATAAAAAGAAGTAAAAGATACATAATTATAAAGACAAAATTAGGTTCAGGGACTCAGAAGAAGCCACACACCTGAGAAGCCCTAATGCTTGAATTTCTTTAACTGCCCTGCAAATCTGCTTCTGCCCACAAACCACAAGCAGCTCCCACTGGGCTCTCAGCAATCAACCGATGGCCCAGCTAGGAAATTCCTGCCTTCCATCAGGTTCAGTTCTGAGATCGGACACTGTGCTGAAAGGCAGATCCAGGTCCACAGACACATGACAAAAGAGAGACAGAGGCTGGGCATTAGGCAGACAGAATCCCAAAGCAAAGGTCAGCATGGAAGAGGAGGGGAGAGGAGATCGAGAAGAAACTGCACACCTCCCACATTCTGCCCAGCCATGGCCTCTCAGGAAGCGCATGAGTGACAGGTCTGCCCTGACTCTGCCTTCAGGGCTCTCCCGCCCCACACCCTGCTAAGTATTTGCTCCCCTGCAGGAAACTGGCAAATTAGGGTCTTCTGTGGGTGAGGCCATGTGGTTACTGTACATATTATATTACTTATTATTTTGTTATGTATTGCACACACACACACACACACACACACACATATGTTCATTTGAGTAAATAAGAACTAAGAGTTAATCAGTTAGGAAGGTCTCCCCAATATTCCATTGTATAGCTTATGAAGAGGGAAATGTTACAGCACAGAAAAAAAAATTGTCCAACCACCAACAATTACTGAAGCAGCTTTCCTAGACTGCATACCTTAATCATTTTACTCCTATTCTTGAATTTAAGGCTTTTTTTTTAATTTTAAAGACATCATATGTAAAAATTATAATTTTAAAATTTATTTTACTTTGGAAAAATCCTAAAAACAAGTGCCCATTCTTTCCTTAATGGCTTAGACTTTTATCCATCTACACAGTTCTATTGTTTACTATACTTCCCTGACTGCGGTAAATTGAAAACTCCCTCGTATATCCGGGACTCTTAATGTCTTGTTCCTGTTTGCAAAATTTCTCCCTGAATTGTAAAACCTGTTGTGTTTTGCTCTGTTACCTGCACCGCGGTGCACAGTGCGCGTGATGATGCTCTGCTGGGTTTTGCTTCACATCTGTAGCACAGAGAAGCTCTGGCCCTGAGAGCAATCTCACTGGGTTTGAGATCGGATGGCGGACGAGTCTGTTTTCAACATGATTAAGGAAACAGCTGAGTCAGGACAAATTGATGCTGAATAGGAGCCAATTCCATCCCCCTCTTCCTTTCTCCCTACAGCCTCTGTCCCATAAACATGTATGGTTTGGCTTTTTTGGTGAAAATGCCATTCCCATATAAACACCAACTTGCTGCCACCAATTTAAGTTCTGCAGACTCTAAGGCAGCTGTGCTAACAGGAAGACTTAACCAAGTTCATTTCTCTTTATGGTGGCTTAGAGAGCTGTCACAGAAAAGGATAGAGGCAGGGAAGCAGATTCAATTTGTCACCTGGAATTGCACCCGCATCCAGTGTGACTGCCAGTGCCGCCCTAGAAAATTACGCTCCCTGCCCGGAGGCTCCCAGTTTGCTTCTGCTCCTGCACGTTTTAATACACAGGCTGGATTTCTGGCCTCCCTTCCCAAAAGGGCAGAAATCTGAAGGTGCTCATGTTCCCAGAGAACTGAACTTAAAGAGACAAAAACGGGCCACCCGGAGAAGTCAAATCCAATCCTGTCCCATCAGCCACTCTTTTCTTCAAGGACAGGAAATGGGGCTTCTAAATCATGCCCCACCTCCCCTCTCTCCCCAAGACCTGGTCCCTGTCTTCTGGGAAGTGTTTCCTTGCTTCTTCCAGCCAGGGATGATGTCGCGCTCTTCTCAGGAGCATTGGAGCCTGCACAAGTTGACTCCACTGTCACGTCATGCCTGCTTCAGTGGGGATTTCAGTCAGTCACCTGGCCACCCCCTTCCCAGGAGATCCTTGGAAATGGGCTGAGCAGACTGGTTGTCACAGCATCTATGACCATACAAGGACACTCAAGAGACAGGTTCAGTGAGGACCAAATTCTGTTGGCATATGGGATAGTCAGGGACAACAGAGCAAAATGCGAAGTGGAGAAATACTGCGTATAGTTTCCACTAAACTCAAGTACACACTTCCATCTTCATCCATGAAGGCCCTGTGCCCAAACAATCATTCACCTATCAAACCCAACGAATATCTGTGGAGTGTTCATCACATGTGTTGTACTGTGCAAAGCTTTAATTCCACAGTGGAGAGCCCATGGGAGTCCCTGCCCACTTGACACGTACAGACTAGTGAAGAAGCCAACTAGTGTGTGTGTGTGTGTGTGTGTGTGTGTGTGTGTGTGTGTTGCTGGAGCTTGAACCCAGGGGCATTCTACCTCTGAGCTACACCTCACCCCCCACCATTTCATTTGGAACAGGGTCTCAATAGGTTGCGGAGGACCTCACTATAAGTTGCTGAGTCCAGCCGCAAACCTGAGATCTTCCTGTCTCAGCCTCCCAAGTACTAGACTTACAAGTATGCACCACCACAGCCACCTCACAAAAATTCCTATATTTCTTATGTTGACCCACTAAACAAAGACCATTGATTTCTATTTATTTATTTTTATTTTTATTTTTTTTGCGGTACCAGGGATTGAACCCAGAGGCGTTCTACCTCCGTGCTACACCCCTGGCCCTATTTTTTTATACTTTATTTTGAAACTGGGTCTCATGAAGTTGCGGAGGGCTTCACTAGGTAGAGAGAGAGAGAGAGAGAGACAGGGAGAGAGAGAGAGAGAGAGAGAGAGCGAGCGAGATGAGGCTGGCCGCGAACCCGGATCCTCCAGTCTCTGCCTCCCAAAGTACTGGGATTACAAGCGTGCGCCACCACGCCTGGCGTTAAGACCATTGATTTCTACCTCATATACCTTTAATTAGTAATACCAGGTGTTATAAAATAATCTTCCTTTGTCATACCTGGATCATTAGAAATTTGAACAAGCCTCTGACTACCGACGAAAAGTTTTTAATGACCTCTGCATCAAGTTATTTTGTATTTTACAGATAGTAAGTATATCGGGAAATTTTTATTTTTAAAATTTCGGTCAATGACAACAGTAACAATAATTGCTATGGTGACTCAAATACCTCCTAGTGACTCTGTATGTGTGGGTATTGCTCTCCATTTTCCTGGGTTAATGGGGGCTCAGAGTTTTAGATGCCCTCCCTGAGGTTATAAATCTAGGAGTGACAAAGCCAGGATTTGAATCAAGATGTAACCACTAAGCACTCAGTCCAGTTCTCCAAAGATCCTCCAAACACTTCCCCACAGTGTGCAAAATATTTCTGATTTCTTGCTGTAGTGGACTCCCGTTCCCTCCTGGTGGGGTCTAGAGGTGTCTAGGCTCTGTCACAGTAGCAGAAACAGAAGTTCTAACATCGTCCTTCATTATTTTTTCCCCTGCTCAGGTCACCCTGCAGTAACCTCTAGAGTTGCTCAATAGCCTACTTCGCCTCCACTTTCTCTTCCTGACCCCAGTCACCTCCTTTCCTGTCACCAACACGAGTGATTTGCACCCACTTGAAACAACATTTTCATGTTTGTGAAAATAATCCTTGCCATGTGAGACTTAAATGTTGAGAGTTAAATAGTCAAGGGGGTAACTCTGCTCTCCCAATATAACTTCAACCAACCTGGTAAATAGTCAGTAGGATCCCTAGGATGTCCTCTGCTTCCCAGTCCTTTGAAGCCCAACTCAAATACCATCTCTTCCTTGAAACACCCAATGAGTCCCTAATTTCCTTTATCTTGGAATTTTCATAAGGCCGAATCACTCCACCTGAGGCTGTATTTGACTGTCCACTTCTGAACTCTGCCCTCTAGGCGTGGAAGCCCCCCCTGAAGGCCAGTCTTTGGAGCTTGACCTTGGCTTCTCCCCATGGAACGTCATATGCAGTAGTAGAGTCTCGGTACATGTTAGTAGATTGAATGGATTAATAAATGTTAAGACAGTTGGTTTTTGGTTACTTGCTGACAGGTTGTTCACTTTGTAGGCTTGTAAATCGGTTACCAAGTAAACAGAGGAAAGCTGAACCAAGCCTTCAACTTTGGCTCACTATTAGTAGCCTTAGAAGAAATTTCAACAGGGAAAAGGTGTTAAACCCACGAATGGCAATTCTCCTAGCTCTAGTTAGCCCAAAGCTGCAGCCCAAAGTGAGACATAACAGCTCTCCCCAGTTCCCACCCAGCTTTCAAGGGCTAATTCTTGTGTGGCCTCCCCTGGACAGTGTCCACCTCATGCCACGAGCTCAAATATGTAGGACAGGGCCAGAGCCTGGTATGAAATTGTGAATCATGGTGCTTCATTGTTGATCTTCTGGATTCCTATCTGAGTTGAAAGAAATGCAGCAAGTTCAGGCCATCACTTCTGTAACAGACCAATATTGTTCTCCAGAGGAAGGAATTATTTTGAAAACTGGCAAAGGATATGAAATGCCAGGCTCAATTCTAAAGCCTGTGGTTGAATGGCAGTTAGGCTTGGACCCAAAATATTTGGGGAAATCAAGAAAATCTGGAAAGCATGACTCCTGCATGTTAGTGGCAGCCCGAGTGGTATTGTCCAGGCCCAACTAATTGAGCCTCAGGAAGTCAGATGTCAAGTGCTGGGAGCAGCTTGCTCTCTTGCAGTGATTAGGGTCGCCTGTGTAAGCTGTCCGGAAGCTCATGTGTACCCCTTCTCCCTTGGCACACTTCAATAAATGTGATTCTGGAAAAAAAGAAAAGCAAAAAGAACTCCCATCCAGTGAGTGCCTCCCCCCAGCATTGCTATACCCCACGGACTTCTGCTCCTCTTGATCCCTGCAGCTTTTGCTTTCTGGTATTTTCCATGTCAAGGATCAAGCTATTTGTGGCAAGGGGCTCTCCAGGGTCAGGCCAGGGGCCTGAGGCCAAGCAATTAAATTCTGTTTTAGAAACAGAGACAGGAAAACTGTTAGAGGGACATCTCCTGGTAGTAGCATATGGCAAAAATGTATCTAAGGTTCAAAACCACCACTGTGAAGGGCTCCAAAGGTTCCTATAACAGGCTGAAGCAGGAGGATCACAGGTTCAAGGACAGCCTCAGCAATTTAGTGAGACCTTGTTTCAAAATAAAAAAATAAAATAGGGCTGGGGATGTAGCTTGGAGGAGGTAGAATGCCCCTGGGTTCAATCTCCAGTACAAAAAAAAAAAAAGAAAAGAAAAGAAAAAGAAAGAAAGAAAGAAAAGAAAATAGCAATGCTAGGGCTGAGATGTAGCTCAGTAGTAAAGCACTTACCTCGCATGTGCAACACCCTGGGTTCAATCCCCAGTACCAAAAAAAAAAAAGTAAATAAAATAGCAATGATACAAAATCTAAGAAACTGTGGTTCATAACAGAAACCTTCACTCTACTTTAAACCTAGTAGCAAAACTATCCAAGCCAACCAGTCTGTTGTCATTTCACAAGAATTTTCACTGAAGCCTCCCCTGCCTTGGATGTTTATTGGGTACATTTTATCAGTTTGGGATGATGGCAGAAGTTGATTCTATTTTCACAAGGGAGTAGGCTCCTCTTATAACCATGTCCTGGAAGAATATAGTAGATTTCATTTTTGTTAGGCCCCTAACACACCTTAGATAGGGTTTCACATTTTATTTGTTTTAATCTGACCAAATTTCAGTAGTCCATTGGAATGCCTCCAGGGAGAGCTATTGAAATGCTTCCAGGGAGATTCTAGTATGTTGTATCTCTATTCTCATTTTATTTTAAGATTTAAAAAAATTTCCCCTGATTTCTTCTATAGCCCATTTTCATTTAAAAGTGTATTGTTCAATATCCATTGTTTATGTCATTTTTGTAGTTTTCTTGCTGTTGATTTCTAATCACATGCCATTGTGATCTGATAAGATGTGAGGAAATATATATATATATATATTTGCTAAGACCTTCTTTGATATAAAATATGGTCAGCTTTGGAGAAAATTCCATGAGCAGCTGAAAAGAAAGTGCATTCAGCTACTGTTGGATGGAATATCTTATAGATGTCTGTTAGACCCATTTAAATTATAATATTTTTCAGGTCTGAAGTGTCTTTACTGATTTTATGTCTGAATGACCTATCTATGGGTGAGAGAGGTATGTTGAAATTACCCGGCATTATTGTTTTGGAGTCTACCTGAACCTTTATATCAAGTAGTGTTTGTTTTATGTAATTAGGTGCACTGAGGTTTGGAGCACAAGTGTTTACTATTGTTATATCTTCTTGTTGGATTGTTCCCTTTACCAGCACAGGGTGACCTTATTTATCTCTTCTGATTAGTTTTGGCTTGATGTCAGCTTTGTTGTGTATGAGAGTTGCCACTCCTGCTTGTTTTCAGGCTCCATTTGCATGGAATATTATTTTACTTCTTTTCACTTTCAGCCTGTGGATATCTTTGCCTAAGAGGTGAGTCTCTTACAGACAACATATAGTTCAATCTTGTTTTTTAGTCTACTCTTCCAGTCTAGGTCTTTTAATTGGAGAATTGAAATCATGTACAATCAATATTATTATACCAAGATGATTATTATTTCCTCACATGTTGATTTATTTCTAATGTTTTATTCATTTCTGATTCTCATTTGCTTAACTTCTCTTCTAATCAGTTTCATCCTTTTCCCAGACCTGGAATTTGTATTTAGTTTCTTCTGTCTGAAACTTTCCTTAAGTATTTTCTATAATGCTGGCTTAGTAGTCATGAATTCTTTTAGTTTATGCTTATCTTGGAAGGCTTGTATTTCTTCTTTCATTCCGAAGGGTAGCTTTGCTGGATACAGCAATATCTTGGTTGTCAGTTATTTTCTTTTGGGGCTTTTGGGGCTTGAAACACATCATTCCAAGCCTTCCTGGATTTTAGGGTTTCTCTTTAGAAATCATATGTTAGTTTGATTGGTTTACCTCTAAATGTGACCTGGAATTTTTCTCTTGAGGCTTTTAAAATTCTATTCTTATCCTGTCTATATGGCATTTCAATTATACTGTGTTGTGGAGAGGTTCTTGTGTGTGCGTGCACATGTGTGCATGTGAGTCTGTGTGCGTGTGTGTGCGTGTGCGTGCGTGTGTGTGTGTGTGTGTGTGTGTGTGGTTACTGGGGATTGAACTCAGGGGAGTTCTACCACTGAGCTATACTCACAGCCCTTTTTTTTTAATTTTTGAAACAGGGTCTCACTGAGTTATTGCAGGCTGGCCTTGAACCTGTGGTCCTCCTGTCTCTGCCTCCCAAGTGCTTGGATTAAAGGCATGTGCCACTGTTCCCAATGGAGAGGTCCTTTTTTTTATCTTGTTTATTTGGAGTTCTAAATGCCTCTAGTATATGGCTGTCAATCATATTCCCAAGGTTTGAAAACTTTTTCTGTCATTATTTAACTGGAAAGGTTTTCAATGCAATTAGCCTATATCTAATGTTTTGGTTTCTTCTTCATTTCCAATGATTATTAAATTTTGTCTCTTAGTGGTGTCACAGAGTTCCTATATATTCTGATTATGTTTTCTTATTTTTCCCTTTATTGCTGAGTATTCAAGTTCCTATACTTTATCTTCAAGGCCTGAAATTCTGTCTCCCACATGCTCTAATCTATTGGTAACTTTCAACTAAATTTTTTTAAACTGGTGCATTGTAGTCTCACGTCATAATGAAGTTCAGAGTGATAGGGATGTATATACACACAGCACTTTTCCAGAATTTCTGTTTGATTCTTTTTTAGAATCTCTATATCTTTATTGAAATGCTCTTTCACATCCTGTATTTTCTTTGTTAGTCATTCTGTGGATCTTCTTTCAGTTCATTAATCATTTTAACAATCAATTTTTTTTTGTCTGGGATTTTATCTACTGCATTATCTGTGGATTCATTTATTGGGTGGTTAGAAACTTTTGGATGCATCTTGTTGGTCTATTTCTTCTTGTTTTCTGAGGTTCTCTTTGATGTGGGGCCCTTTCGTGAGTAGCTATGTTTTTATAATAAACCCTGGGTGGGGGAGTATGTTTTAGCTTCAACACATCTGATTAGCATAATCAAGGTGTTAAGTTCAACTACCAGCACCATTTTGAAAGAGTAACTGCAAATAACAGTGGTGATTTAAGAACAAACCATATGTTTACATATGCTATAAAGGTTACTATTAGTAATGTCTCCAATTCAACTAATCAAAGAGAAATGTGGGTAAAAAATAATATAGAATAGGCTGAAAAATTTAAGCATTAATGATAGTATACTATATTGAGTTAGAAGAATGGCTAAAAATAAAGAAAATAGAAAAAAAAGGAACAGGAAAAAGAAAAAATGTGGTGGAAGGAAGGGAGATAGAAGACAAAGTGAGGAGAGAAAAAAGATGAAAGAGATGGGGAGGGGATGGAGATGGGAGAGAGAAAAATAGGTATCGAAAGAGGATTCAATTAAATGCCAAAATATGTCCCTCCCCTTCCTCACCCCACTGCAACACAGACACACACACACACACACACACACACACACACACACATACTACACTCACACAAATGCATATGACAATCACATACATACACACTCACACATAAACACCTATATATACTCACACTCTCATGCACACAAATACATATGACATTTACACACTCATGCACAGACACACTCTCACACAGAAACACATATACACACATACATATAAACATACTCATACACACATATACATTCATCCCCCACATATATGTAAACACATGTATACATTCTTGCACACTTTCTCTCATATATACACCTGCATGAGCACAGCCCAATCCCACTGGCTAATTCTGCCCACAGGGCTCTTCCAGTCTGCACTCCACCAAAGGCCTCCCCAGTCTCTGAACCTCCTCATTGCTTGCAGCTCAGGTCACTCACTTCCTGTCCTGGCTGACTCAGGAATCAATACCCAGGAACTGCAAGCCCCTTTCCCCAAAGTATAGGGCGGCCTCTGCCGTGGATCCAGAGCTCTATGCACCTCCGCAGAGTGGAATGAACTGTGGTCTCTGGCTTCTCCCCCATGCTGGCAAGGACACCCACCCTCTCTTGAGATGCCTCTCATTAGGGATACCCTATTCTTTCCTTTCCCACCCATCCCCTTACAGCTTGTGCTGGTAGAAGAGGGATGTTTCCTATAACCCTGGAAATCAGGTACTCCCACAATTGGGGGCCTGGCTACCTGAGTGATCCCACTTAGGGTGCTGCCGTCCCCTCTACACACACACACACACACACACACACACACACACACACACACTCACTCGCTTTTGGCCAGATCTGGGTACCTCCTCAGGTTGTCACTAGGTGGCGCTATGTGGCAGTCCATGGGCCTTCTAGGGTCTGGATGGGGTCAGCTCCCCACCAGTAAGTAGCCTGAGGATCCATGGTCTAGGTATTGAGAGGGGGCTGACACACTGTTCACCAGCACGGCCCACATGTACACCTTGGGAAGACTGATGCGCGAACAACACAAAGATAGGAAAGACACTTGGAGAAGAAGAGGGAGGAAATGATCAATGCATCATTTTGAAATTAAGGCTGTTCATGTAACATAATCCATCCAATCACTTAGATGAAATAGTTGATTATTTTTTTAAAATCAGTAAGAACATTTTGCAAGGGCAACTTGTCATTTTGATGAAAAACTGGTGGATTTACCTATGATCAGATAGATCTCCAGTTACCTTTGGGGCTGAGGTTTTCATTGTTCTATATATTGATTTGTAAAATAAATAACTGCAATTTTAATTAGGCAATTGATTTTCATTCCCTTTGACCTGTCCACTTGCCATGGGGTACATATATGGTGTGGGGTTCATCATTAGTAAGATCATTAATTACAAAATGTTCTACTTAGTGCTTCAGGAATCGCTGCCTGTGGACTGTGAGTGGGAGAAGCAACACATTAAATTAGCTGATGAAGCTAAATTGGGATGTGCTGTGATCCTCGCCACAGGCAAATAAAGAACAAAAACAGTATGAAAAGTTAGAAATGCAGTAAGTTCATAATGCATGTCCGTGGAAAAATACAAGCTGCAGCTGGAGAAGGAGGGACAAGGGTTGACGGAAACTCAGGAAATGGAGAGTCAATGAAATAGAGCAATTTGGAAAGCAGAAATGCTAAGGAGCGATTTATGGGGTGAGACCGGATGGGTGTACAGTGTGATATGACAGCTAAATAAGCAAGGGAGAGTCCCACCCTCACAACCAGAGAGCCTCACCCCACAGCCAACAGTGCCTGCGACCAGCCTGCAGCTATTTATTGAGCACCTACTGTGTGTTGGGTACTTAGCACACAGTCATGTCCTTCTCCAGAAACCCTGCAAGATGGATATCATCATCTCCACATCCAGCAAGGAAACCGGAGCTCAGAAAAGTTAAATAGCTTGTCAGGATCACAGAGGTAGAAAGCGACAAACTGGAATTTAAGCCCAAAGCCAATCCAATTCCAAAATCTCATCTCTTTACTTTATACCTGGCCACACTCAGTGGGTGAAGACTCAGAGGACAGGAGGACACCTCACTATCCAGTTCCAACAGGAGCACTGTAGCGACCTCTTGCTGTGAGCAGAAGGTGTGCAAGGACCAGGAGACTTGGGTTCCAATCCCAGCACTACCTCTCACTAGCTGTGTCACTATAAGAGTGTCACTTACCCTCTCTGTGCCGTAGTTTCTTTAACTACAAATGGGGATAACAGTATTGTCCACACTGGGATGTTGTGACAATTAAGTAGACTTCAGGATCGGCTGTAGGTGAAACGTCTGACTCACTAAATACACAATGCTACTACTAATGCATGAGCCAGATGAGAAATTGCTGGTGGCTCAGCTGCCTCACTCATCATGACCGGCCAGTTCTACCTCCTGCATTGGAAATACTTGTAATATTAAACCCTGCTTATTAGGAAGATAATTGGGATATTGAATGCTAGGGTTGTGTTCAACAGTGTGCAGCCTCTGTGTGTGTGTGTGTGTGTATGTGTGTGTGTGTGTGTGTGTGTGTGTGTGTGCACGCATGAGCGCACATGTGGTACTGGGGATTGAACCCAGAAGCATTCTACCTCTGAGCTACACCCTCAGCCCTATTTTATTTTTATTTTGAAACATGGTCTCCCTAAGTTACCATGTGCTGCTGGCCTTGAACCTGCAATCCTTCTCTCAGCCTCCCAAGTCCTGAGATTACAAATGTGTGCCACCATGCCTGGCTGCAAAACTTTCTTTAAACCCTGTGTTTTGCAACAAATAAGCATCTTTAGCCTGAGAAAATTTAGTTCTGAAGGTAGGAACTAAAGGGAAGTGGTGGTTCTGGAACCAATCCCGAATGAAGACTGGTTGAAGGGGATGAAGGTATGCGAGGCCCAGATAAGAGGAACAGGGTGTCATCTTCAAGTGTTCAAGTGAAGGGTAGAGAGGAGCCAGGAGGAAAGAAGGATGGGTGGTATGTCTGGCAGAGGGGGCACTGGGCACAGTGAGTGGACCAATCTGGGTTGCGGTTGCTTTGCTCATAAAAAGAGGTGACTATACAGATGTGTTCTCTGAGGACACTTCAGCATCAACTGGGTGTCTCATGAGTCAGTTCCAACACCTACACCTGGGGTTAGCATAGGCCTCACAGGTTCAGAGGCTCAGTCCCACAAGACTCCCCTACTTCAAATGTCCTGCTCAAGCCCCTGGTCTCCAGGCTACCAGCACTTGGGTCTGATCTGGCTACAAATTCAAGGGTTCTCATGACCCCACTTCAGGTTTGATAGTTCACTAGAACGAATCACAGGACCCAAGGAGGTGCTATACTTGTTGTTACAGTTTTATTATAAAATACTCAACTCAGGAACATCCAGATGCAAAAGCTGTCGACGGCAAAGCCTGGAAGGTAGGGGCACAGAGCTGCCATTCCCTGGAAGCAGCCTGAACTGGGTTCTCCAGGGTTCTGTATGGGGTGCCATTGCGGGGGCTTGAATGATTATATCACTGGTCACATGATTGGGTTCAATCTCCAGCACCTTTCCCTTCCCCAGTGGTTGGGGACAAGGCTGAAAGTTCTAACCTTCTAATCTTATGAGGTTTGTTCCCCTGGTGACCAGCCCCCATCCTGAAGCTATCTAGCCTCCCAGCCCCCTGATGCATCTCATTAGTATAAAGCCTGGTATAGGAGAAAGGGTTCTCTGTCAGTAACAAAAGATACTCCTATCACTCAGGAAATTCCAAGGGTTTAGGAGCTCTATGTCAGGAACCTGGATGAAGACCAAATATATTTTTTATTATACCACAGACACACTTTAACATCCCTTCTGTCTCTAACATGCTGTATTTAGTGGTTCTGCAACTGATGACGAGATACAGTTCCGCTCAGTATAAGGAAACATCGTCTTAGTCAGAGCTCATCTGCAGTTTAAGAGGTGCTGCTGAAGCTCTGAGCCCCTGGTGTCAGAAGGGATGCAGTCGAGTTTGAAGACCCAAGTCAGGGATGCCCAGGAGGAAACCTCCACGTTGGGTGGAGTT
Source organism: Glis glis (assembly GCA_004027185.1). Classification (NCBI taxonomy): domain Eukaryota; kingdom Metazoa; phylum Chordata; class Mammalia; order Rodentia; family Gliridae; genus Glis; species Glis glis. The sequence continues at coordinate 61,230 of PVJS01003132.1, forward strand.
TGGGCCAGATGCCTGCTCAACATGATTGTTGAGACACAGTGTAATGCCTTTGTCTTGCTTGATTTCAGAGTCGAGAGATGCTTCCATTCTGGATGAACAGTACCAACAAGAAGGAAGGCTGGCAGCGCGGGTGGCATGGGTATGACAATGAGCTCATGGACATGAGGGGCATCTTCCTGGCCTTTGGACCTGGTGAGCAAGGAAATGACCACATGCTCTTAGCTGTTCCCAAGGATGTTCCTCTAATCGAAGCTAATCGCCCTAGTAAAGACTGGAGTGATTTCTTTATGGGCCCTCTTTATGAGCCAAGCTGAGCAAACCCAGCCGGTCTCCGTGAAACATCTTTTTCTGGCTTCCTTTCAAATGCTTCTTGGGTTTGGCAATTGTGACCAAATACTTTTCCTTGTAAATTTTAAATCCTGAGTGCAATGAGGAAAATGTATTCCACATGTCTGTGATTCATTTTTTACTTAATTCATCAAAATGTTGTTTCACAGCCATCTGATGTCCAGGGAAGCTTATCAGACACCATGTTGCTGACAGCTGCGTGTCTCAAAGTTGATGCAATTGCTTCATAGGGTCTGGCTCTTGCAGAGTCCCTCCCTGTCTAGAGCATCCGTCCCTGTGGGTTAATTCAGTTTAGGGCCCAACCAGAAGCTAGGATGAGCTCAAGGGCAGGTTCAGAAATGACCCTGAGGTTGATTTTGAGAATGAGCCAGAATGAATAAGGATATCTTGGATGAAAGCAAATTTTCTGAGCTTTCCTTGATATCAGATTTTATTCCAAAGGGCTAGAAGAAAGGGGAGATGGAGAGGACCAATTTAAACATTTGCCTTAAAAGATAGGATACTGTACATTGCAGTTTAGAAAACTTCTCCCCGCCCCCCAAAAAGGAAAAAGCTGGGTGTAGTGGAGCACTCCTATAATCCCAGAACTTGGGGGGCTGAGACAGGTGGATCACAGGTTTGAGGCCAGCATCAGTAACTTAGCAAGATCCTCAACAACTCAGCGAGACCCTGTCTTAAAATAAAAAATAAAATAGGTCTAGAGGTGTAGCTTGGAGGTAGAATACCCTGGATTCAATCCTAGTACAAAAAGAAAAAGTTTACCAAATACCCAAACACTATAATGAACATATTGTTATTGAACATCTACCCCCCTTTTTTGATACTGGAAATTGAACCCAGGGCATTCTGCCTTAGAGTTACACCACCACCCCCTTTTTATCTTTTGTTTTGAAACAGGGTGTTTCTAGGTTGCTAAGAGTTCCACTAGTTGCTGAGGCTGGTTTCTAGCCTGCAATCCTCCTTTCCCAGCCTCCCATCCTCCTATCTTAGCCTCCCAAGCACTGGGATTACAGGCATGTTCCACCACATCTGGCTCTACCCCTATTGTTTCAAAATGAAAAAAAATCATTGAATAGAAATCAACCATCAGTTGACTACTTCATGAGCTACTCTTCTTTCTTGCTACTGTCCACCTTCCTTCACTGAATAGAATTACCCTAATGTCTGTATTCTGAGTGCCTTTTCCTAGGCATTAATCAAAATGTTTCCACTCAGGAAAGTCCACACTTTTCCTTTCAGATTATAGGTTGGACATCCCACCTATAAGCTGTGCTCTTCTCTTCAATGTAACAAGACCAAAGACAAGTCAACTCAACTCACTCACGTCATTTGGTCAGCCTTGGTTCACTCTGCTCAGCACAAAATGCCTGTTAAGAACCATGAGGTGTCAGTATCTGCAACTTCCATAGATACCTTGGGGGGTCTGAGCTTGGGGGAACACATTAGTCCAAATCCTTTCCCACATGTGACCCAAGTTCCCAGGTCCAAAGTTCACCAGAACCAGTAGCAGCAAACATTCATAGAGCACTAGCTGGGCTTGTGACCCTGGCCTCAGAGTGCACGGGATGTTGCTATCGACCAATGACAGTTATCAGGCTCTCCCTGTCCAGCAAGCCCCAGATCTCCATGCAAAGCTCCAAAGCTAGAGGAATTAGGAATGGAGCCTTGAAGCTGGGGTCACCTAGATTAGGTAGGAGACATGCTGGGGCCATGGCCTTGGTGTGGGAGAACATCAGTCCGCAGGGCTTTCAGTCAAAAGCCTCGCCTCCCCCTTCCCCCAAAGGGGAAAGTAAGATCATGAAGGGGTGTGTGTGAGCAAGAGTCTCAGGGATATTTTAAAGCAGAACCAAATCTAGCCCCAAACCGAAACTTCTAAAGGAAGAACTCAAAGCTGCATTAACTTAGAGTTAAATTCAGTGGGGAGATTTTGTCCATTAACAGACGCCTCTGTCATATGCTCCTTTAAAACTAAAAGCCCTGGGTCTTACACAGACAGAAAGACAACCCCTGATGAAAATGGACTGGGCTAATTGCAAAATGCTTCCAGGCAGATACAGCCTTGAGAGCCTCCCGCACACCATCACGTTCCTGGCTCCAAGTCTCATGAAAGATTAAACAGCTTTGCACACTGACTGTTTACTCAGAAGAAAATTTAAGAGCGAGGCCTTTAATAGCTATCTAGCTGCACTTGGAGATAAAGGTGCATCCCTCCTGATTAATTGTCTGCGCGTCTTGCTTCAGGAGGAAGCTGGGCAGCATTGTGGCTGCCCAGATAGACCAGCCGTGGAAGTCGGTAAGTCTGGTCTGGCAAAAAGAAAGGGAAATAATTCTGAAGATAGCCTCTCTCCGGTTAATCCCAGTTTCCAATTTGAACAACCTAATCTTGCCCTGGAGAACTCTGCATTCAAGATAAGACAGCGGGAGTGCAATTCAGAGAGCCGTGGCACCGCCACGAGTTAGCACACCTCACAAGGTGGCCAGGCGCAGCAGGGGCTGGCAGAACCTTCTCTCTTCAGGAGGCACCTTTAACATCCAAAAGAATCGAAAGCCATGGGAATAACGGGAGTTCCCATTGCATCTTGAGCTAGTGGGGTTTGTAGGGTTTCTCCCAAAATTGAACCTGGCGTCGCTTTAGCTATTCAGGAATTTTCTAGAAGCTTGTATTTCATCCTGGATCATCTCTGCATTGGGTCTAAACCCTGCAGAACAGGAAGCCATGAACTAGATGGGAAAGAAAACCCAATTCTCCTTCCTGCTTATGTGCACAAGATATGCTTTTGTACTTTATTTTTTTTTTCTTGGTACTGGGGATTGAGCCCAGAGGCAATGACCTCTGAACTACACCCCTAGCCCTGGTTGCTGAGGCTGGTCTTGAACCTGCGATCCTCCTGTCTCAGTCTCCCAAGTCCTGGTATTACAGATGTGAGCCACCACACCTGACTGATTTTGTACTTTCAAAAAAAAAAAAAGGATAATCTTTCCTAACACGTTTGTCAGAAGAGCCTGATCTCAGTTTTGCCTGTGAAGTGCTAAGAAGGTGAGTTTTTGAAAGGCTGGGGAAGGAGAATTTTCCTGCCCTCCTACTCACACACAAGAACATAGTCATATGTGTCAGGGAGAATGATGGTCACATCCAGGTCACAGGGCAGGTCAGAAAGAGAGAGAGAAGAGTTGTTTCTGTATCACTGGGACAAACGTTCCACTGGTTTGTCCTGCTGAGCAGATCCTTGTGATGGGGGAGTGTAATCACTCTCCTTGTCTTCTTGTATAATTTGCCTTGATATGGAGAGGGGCTACTGGGACGGCCCCTGCCTTCTCCCCTCCAGGCAGGTTCTGAATTTTTTAAACTCATTTTTACTTTGAGGTCCTGCTGACCCTTATCCTTTCTGCTCCAAAAGAAAAATAAACTCTCTAAACAATTTATAAGCCAAACATTTTCAACCCAAAGTTCACTCTTGCTGGGCAGTTATTATACTTGTTTATACCTCTATTATACTTATAACCATTGTTATAATGGTTATCACTTATTGAGCAGACACAGTGTGTCTGGAACTAGGAGTCAGGTAGCTTTTCCTACGCCCATTTCCTATGGAGCCTGTGCACCTCTTTACACTAAATTCAACTTTCATTCTCTAACGTGAGCAAAACCCATTACTTGGGAAGTTGCTTTGGATCTAACATACTGTGTGGCAGAGTTTTCTGTATATAACTTTCTTCCATATTTGTAATTCCAGGAGCAGAACTTGATATCAGTGCTTCCAGAATATGTTGTTATTACTTCTTTCCTTTTTTCTTTTTGTGGTACTGAGGATTGAATCCAGGGGCATTCTGCCTCTGAGCTACACCCCCCCAGCCCTATTTCATTTCATTTTATATTTTTATTTTGAAACAGGGTCTCACTAAGTTGCGGAGGGCCTCACTAAGTTGTTGAGGCTGGCCGTGAACCTGCGATCCTTCTGTCTCAGCCTCCCAAGTATTAGGATTACAGGCATGTGTCACAACACCTGCTTGCTGCTGTTATTGTTCACTCACTTTTAGAATAAAATATATGTGATTATTTTAGCAAAGCAATTATAAAGATTATTTTCTAAGATAGAAAACGTGACTAGTGTGATGGCCCATGTCTGTAATCCCAGTACATGGGAGGCTGAGACAGGAGGATCACAGGTTCCAGGCCAGCCCCAGCAACTTAGTCAGGCCCTCAGCAAGTTAGTGATACCCTGTTTCAAAAGAAAAAAGAAAAAAGCTGGGGGTGTAGCTTGGAGGCAGAATCCCCCTGGGTTCAATCCCCACTACGAAAAAAATAAAACTTGACTTTGTAGTTCCCAAAATACCCATTTCCTTAGAAAATCTTAGATAAACTAAAAGCACAGGACTTTATTGATGGGGAAACTCTCCCCTGTGAATTTGGCCCTAATGCAGTTTCGTTGGGGGTCTAAGAGCAAAGCTTCTTGTGCGTATTACTGCACTCTTACACTCACTCTTTAAATGGACAAGTGCTTTGTCTTCAGCATCTTATTTGCCTCCCAAGGAGAAGGAGAAGGTGCACTTGATTAAAATCCTCCCAGTGGCTTACAGAGTCACCTTCAGGGTCTCTTACAAATTGCGCTGTGAATGGCCAGCCTCACCCTTTATGTTGCTGTATTGCCGTCCACGTTTGGGGCAGGCTCTGCGTAGAGGCACACTGCTCTTCTCCAGTAGATAGATCCTTCAGAAGCTTTCCTTGGACCCTTTACTCCAATACCAGTTTGTTCATGGCTAAGTTATTTTATCTGTTACTGAAAGGCTCTCAGGAATATTCTAATGATCTTCCAAATATATTAAGAAAACCACATCCATTGCTGGGGAGCCATTGGTACCAAGGAAAAGATACAGCTAATCATTCCACAGAGACCCATGACCTTGATGTGGTAGGAAAATGGAGAAACCTTCTTGAGTCACTGTGGGTCCACTGCAGCAAAAATCAGCACCCTGGCTCTCAGTCACAGTTAGATAGATGTTCTAGCACATAAGCATACCATTTAAGGGGAGCCCAGCAGGACAGTCTTTCTTCTCGGGCCACATAGTTCTCCAGAGTGTTGTAGACACGGTGCAGCTTCAGCCCTGCAGAAAAGTTCCATTGTCCCAAAAGGAGCATCATTAGGCACAAAGAAAGTCTGTTGACTTGTCGTGTGTGTGTGTGTGTGTGTGTGTGTGTGTGTGTGTGTGGTACTGGGGATTGAACCCAGAGGCATTCTACCTCTGAGCTATACCCCCAGCCCTATTTGTATTATTATTATTATTATTATTATTATTTTGAAACAGGATCTCACTAAGTTGCTGAGGCTGGCCACAAACCTGCGATCCTCCTGTCTCAGCCTCCCAAGTACTGGGCTTACAGGCGTGCACCACAGTGGCAGGCTTGTTGACTTGTCTTTTAAAGCCATATCTCTATGAGCCATAGAAAGCTATTTCCTTTCATAACCTATAGCTTTCCAGTGATGCTTCCACTTTCACAGTCACGTGGCCACACCCAGTGACAGAGATGATTTTCCATCCCCAAAGTTGCCTGGAGCCGGAATGTAATTCCTCCATGTTGGGATTCAGCCCCTCTCTGCAGGGTCACTGACCATGACAGCCTGTTTGTTTCCCTTTCAGATTTCAAATCCAACTTCAGAGCCGCTCCAATCAGATCCGTGGATGTCTACAACGTCATGTGCAATGTGGCAGGCATCACCCCACTGCCCAACAATGGGTCCTGGTCCAGGGTGGCATGCATGCTAAAGGACCAGGTCAGCTCAGCTCTGTCTGTCCAGCTGAGCAGCTGTGCACTGGCCTTGATGCTCCTCTTACTGTTTGCATAACCGATCATATTGCTTGTCCCAAAACACTGTCAGCAAAGTATGCCTCCAAAGCAGAATGATTTTCATTTTCTGTGTGAATAATAGCTTCATTAACACAATCAAGGCCGTATAGATTGTAAATATATTATTCTTGGATGATTCTATACATAAAAGTCCCTACTTCTTTAAAAAAAACACCCAAACTATTTCCTGAAAATAGGAAAATCCTACCTTTTCATTTGCTTAGCTATATGCAGTTTTCTTCTTTCTTTTCTTATAGTTACTCAGGATGAACTGTCTGACAAGTCACCTACCCCTGCAGCAACTAAACTTGGAGTGAATGTTCTATGGCACTCCTGCGCCCCTTTCTGTCCTGCCTTGCACAAAGTGGTCTCTGAAACTTGGTTCTTATTTTTGCCCTGTCCACATCCAGGAGCCATCCTTGGGGTCTGCAGACACAATCTTGCCCTGCCCTTTCCATTCCAGCACAGAAGATGTCTACATAAAGGCAATGTCTGCTCTCTGCTTCTGACCCAGCCCATGAAAATTGTATACAGAGTCCCAGAAAGGAGGTATCCTAGCAGGGATCGCCAGCCAACCTACAAAAAATCACTAAGGTTTGAGGAATTCATAGAACATAGTGAAAGATCTGGGTTGCCTCCCAAAGACTTAGTGCCTAATAATTTCTCCCTTGCCTTGAAGGGCAGAAAAGTGAACAGTGGCTTTGGGCTTCTGTGAGACTGCTTAGACACAGCATATCATGGTAGGAAGCCTCATGAATTGCAGCCCCTCAACACTCATGGAGTGATAGATTGCCCACGTGCCCATCAGCCCATATGACTATCTCCCCAAACACTGCTACTCTTCGGCTCCTGATTCTGGGTGTAGATCACAGTAATAACTGCCAGGTCAGTACAGGCTGGGGAAGGAATGGATGTCTTACTTAGGAAAATATGGATTTGTCTGCAGAAATCTTGGTTCATTGCTTGGACTGGTGATACATTAAGCATAAGTTTTATGTACCAGTAGCCCTGAAGCAATGCTTGGTTAACAGCTACAAAGGAAATCCTGAGTAACCTAAGAGTCCAAAGAGAATGGGGAAAAATGACAGAGCAGAATCCCAGTCACTGACCAACTAGCCATTTGATTAGGAAACAAATGTCTAAGTGGTGGTCCACGTGCTGCCTCAGAGACCTAAGTACTTTAGAAATACCTAAGAAGAGCCCCTGAGCCTGAGTCGATGTATTTTTTAGTTTAGTCACCTATGTTTTCTGTAGGAGATCTTGTAAAACAAGAGATAACTTTATTTTTAAATGACTAGAGTCTCGTGTATATCCAGATGGTCCCTGATGTATGGTAGTCTGACTTGTGGGTTTTGACTTTACAAGGGTGTGGGAGCAGATATACTACACATATGCAATAGAAATCTTGCTTTGAATTTTGGATTGTTATCTTTTCCCAGGTGAATGATATGCAGTATGATACCCTCTCAGGACCCTGGGCAGCCACACTCCCCAGTCAGCCACAGGATCACAGTGGTGAACAATAGATGCTCTCTGGTGCACTGTGTGGCTAAACCATGAGGGTCAGTAGGTTTGGTGTGTTAAATGCACTTTTTACTTAATGATAGTTTTGATTTATGATGGGGTTATCAGCATGTAACCCATTGTAAGTTGAGAATCTGTATAGGAATCCTATAAAAACGTTTGCACTGAATGAAGCTCATCTGAATGTGAGATTTTTTTGGGGGGGGTCAGGAAGACAGCACATCAGGTCTCTTCAGGATGAGGAAGCCCTTATGTGGTATTTATCTAAAAAAAAGAATATCAAACCTCACTCTGATTCAGGAAGGTTAGGAGCCGTCTCTGTGCCATGAATCATGAGAACAAAAGATCACTTCTTTAAAATATTGAATTTTTCTTCACAAAAGATTTCTAAGGATTTATGTAATGTGTTTTTAAAGCTCCAGCAAACATCGAATCAATGGGAAAGGAGGCAAATCGGCCTTTGTTATGTGGCTGAAAGCAAATTAGTACTTTCAGAACGTTGGCGCTAGTTGCTGAAACAGACATCTATTGTTCAAAGTTTTCTTTCTCCTTAAAGGATGATGCTTTATTGAACTCTGCAGAGCCCACTTCCTCCATCGTGGAGAGATCTCTAACAGGTATCCAAGTAATTAAGTGAAAGTAGACCATCAAAATCAAGAGTGATAAACAGGAACACAGTTTTGCATTTGTCTTTTCTGTTCTGTTCTTCCTTTTTTCTCCTTTACTCATCCTTGAAAAAAATCTTCAAGTTACATAACAATATTTCAGCTATTTTTCTGGCAAAGTATAATTTCTCAATTATGTTGAATAAAGGAAAGAAAATAAGATACCAAAGGAATCATGACTACTGGTAAATAATAAAGAAAATTCAGACTCTGAATTGAAAAAAAACTTTTTGCCTAAAATAATGCATACATTTTAATGGATTAACTATTGGCTAAAATTTGTTTCTTTTTGTTTTTAAAGTTGCATTATTTTCCCCAGGAAAATTCCACTTTCTCGAAGTCTGTTTTGTTCCATAGATGTAAAATCTGCCAGGAATATGTATAGACACCTTTCCTCCTGGATTATTTTACAGCTTCATTGCTAATTCCAGGAGGAAGATAATCGGGTTGACCTACCAAGGATAAATGAAAGGAAAGTTCCTTAAATTAAAGATGAGATGAAGGGCTACTTTTCCCCACCCATATACCTAATCTCCAGGATCCAATTCAATTAAGTTCTGAATACCTAAGTGTAAGTAGAACAAGCCCAGAAAATTCTTTCTGGCTTAGAAGAGTCATAAATTATAAAGTTTGAACTCTCTTCACTTTTAAAGGACCTTGGAAATCCCTATCAGATCTGAGTTCAGTTATAGACAGTATTTTGCAAACTTTCTGGGCTTTCAAGCACCATCTGACTCACCCCCAGAGTCACAGGTTCAAAGAATTTGGGGGTAGGGCCTCAGATAACACTTTTAAATCACACTGATCAAAGGTGTGGGTTTGCTCTAAGGTGAGTCAGTTCTGACTTGATCCTGAGATTTTACATAATCATCTGGTTTCTCCAGGGGCCATTGGGCTGACACTGGCTACTAACCCCAGTTGGGTCAAGCTTCCAGCCCTCCCAAACCAAAGGAGATCTGTAAGACCCTTGGTGGGTGAAGGGACCAAAAAAGGCCAGGTTGGTTTCTCTACACCCCACTCCTTGTGGCCCTAAGATTCCAATGGTGCTATGAAACAAACTTGGACACTGTTCAAGACACACAGCTATTTTATGTTATTTTCGAACAAAGTGTTTTGCCTTTGTGTAAATATCGAGAGATTTCCAAATGTGATTGTGTGTGTTATCTTTTTAAGCAATTTGTGATAGACCAAAGTCAGCTACTGTGAAGAGAAGAGGTAGCCTTGACAGACTAGTTATAAAACATTTGAAACTTGGTCTCAGGTATATGGTATGGAAGCTATAGTTATATGTTTCTTTGAAATCATAAAATAATACCTAGTATAATGCCTTAAATGTTTAATAAATGTCCCATAAATATGTGTTGAATGAAAAAAAAAGAATAAATGTCAGTAGGGAGACTTACCTAAACTTCAGATATTCTCTTTGTCTGTAGTTCCTCTAATTAAATGAATTTTCCATTTTTGGCTTGTTATCTTGTCTTATTACTCGGCTGACAATAAAATTAGACCTTAATTCCTGAGCCAAACATGTTCTATCCCAGGATTATAAAGAAAGGAAGGAAGGAAGGAAGGAAGGAAGGAAGGAAGGAAGGGGATTTTATTTTAAATATATTAAGCATGTTAACTTTTAAAAGATGTAATAGCTTTATTGAGAATGAATTTACATACTGTACAATTGATCCACTTAAATTGTGTAAGTTAGCCAAGTGAGGTGGCTCACACCTGTAATTCCAATACTTGGGAAGCTGAGACAGGAGGATTACAGATTCAAGAACAGCCTCAGCAACATAGCAAGACTCTCAGAAACCTAATGAGACTCTGTTTCAAAACAAAAATACAAAAGGCTAGGGGTGTAGCTCAGAGGTAGAACATGCCTGGATTCAATCCCCAGTCACACACACATACACATGCACACACACACACACGCACGCATACACTCTGCAATATAATGGTTATTAATATATTCACAGAGTTGTAGAACCATCTCACAATCACTTAGAAACTTTTTATCACCCAACCCATAACCATTGGTCCATTAGCAGTCACTCCCCACCCTCTCTCTAAGCAACCACTAAACTACTTTCTGTCTCAAAAGATTTTCCTATTCTGGATATTTCATAAAAATAACACAGTATGTCCTTTGTGGATGACTTCTATCAGCATAATGTGTTCAAGGTTATAGCATGAGTTAATACTTTATTCCTTTTATTTATAAATATATTCCATTGTATAGATACACTACATTTTACTTATTCATGCCTCCATTGATGTTCATTTTATTTTTCTCACTTTTTAGATATTATAAATAACACTTCTCTGAACATTCGTGTACACAGTTTTCAGTTCTCTTGGGAATACACCTAGGAGTGGAATTGTTGAATCATATGGCAACTTTATGTTAAACTTTTGAGGAACTACTAGACTATTTTCCAAACCAGTTTCCTCATTGCGCATCCCCACCAATGGTGTACGAGGGATCCAATTTCTCTACATCTTCACCAACACTTGTTATTATCTATCTTTCTTGATTACAGCCATCCTAATTAGTGTGAAGTGGTATCTTCACATGATCTTATTTGTGTTTTCCCTAATGATGAATCATGTTAATCATTTTTTTCATGTGCCTATCAGCCATTTGCACATCTTTGTTGGAGAAATGTTCATTTGAATGCTTTGCCCATTTATTTTTTATTTAAAACTTTTTATTGGGCTTTGCCCATTTTTAATTGAGTTATCTTTTTGTTGTTGAGATGTATGTTAGTCAGCTTTTCATCACTGTAACAAATACCTGAGAAAAAACAACTTAAAGGAGGAAAAATTTATTTGCTCGTGGTTTCAGAGGTTTCAGTCCATGCTTGGCTGGCTCTGTTGTTTTGGGCCTGTGGTGACCACAGCATTATGATGGAGACACTGTGGTGGAGCAAACTGATCAATTCATGGTGGCTGGGAAGCAGAGAGAGAGAGAGAGAGAGAGAGAGAGAGAGAGAGAGAGAGAAACAGAGAGGGAGAGGGAGAAGGGGGAAGAAGGAGTCAGGGATAAGATATAGTCCTCAAGGATACACTCCAAAGGACCCATGACCCACTCCTTCAACTGGGTCTCGCCTCCTACAGTTTCTACCACCTTCCAATAACATCATCAAATTATTAACTCACTGAAAAGGTCAGAGCCCTCATGATCCAATCGCTTCCCCAAAGTCCCACCTCTGAACACTGCTGCATTAGAGACTGAGCCTTCAATACACGGGCCTTGGGGGATACTCCAGATCCAACCTAGAACAGGCTGTAAGCATACTTTTTTCATTCTGTAAACAAGTCCCTTATCAGATATATGATTTGCAAACACCTTTTCCCATTCTGTGGGCTTTCTTTTTACTTTCTCAATGGCATCCTTTGAGACACAAACATATTTTTAATTATTATTCTTTTTTACATTTTTTATTTATTTATTTTTTTTTTTGCGGTACTGGGGATTGAACCCAGGGGCGTTCTACCTCCGTGCTACATCCCCGGCCCTATTTTTTATACTTTATTTTGAAACCGGGTCTCACGAAGTTGCAGAGGGCCTCACTAAGTGGAGAGAGAGAGAGAGAGAGAGAGAGAGAGAGAGAGAGCGCTGAGGCTGTCCGAGAACCGGGATCCTCCGGTCTCCGCCTCCCAAAGTACTGGGATTACAAGCATGCGCCACCATGCCCGGCTACATTTTTAATTTTTTATGAAGTTCAACTTACCTTTTTTCTTCGGTCAGCTGTGCTTTTTGTGTCAGACCTAAGAAGGCTTTATCTACTCCAAGATCATGACAATTTCTCCCTTTAACTCTTCTAAGAGTGCTTTAGTGTTAACCCTCACATTTAGATCTATGGTCCACTTTGAGTTAATTTTTGTGTATGGTGTGAGAAAGGAACACAGTTTCATTTTTTTCTATGTGGATATCCAGTTCTCCCAACATTATTTGTTGCAAACCATATTTACTTTTTAGAGAAATGTTAAAATGATTCCATTGAACAAACACACTTTTTTAAAAGGCCCAAATCACTTCAGAAATTTGAATTTCTGTACTTCTGATTACACAACACTGGATATGCAACTTTTAAATAAGTGCCCCCTAAATTCAAGGAGAAATATCTTCTACACTTGATGGACATTAATGCTGTTCTTCAAGACAACTCGCATACACTAGGTGCATTTACAGACTACCCTGCCAAAGGAACTGGAGCCATCTTCCAGTTGTGCCCATATAGAGGCCCCACCTCAACCATGATCCCTGAGACAGAGTGCAGTCTCTGCCCAATGTCACCACTCAGATTTACCAGTCTCACCATATGGTTTCATTATAGAAGCCAGTACCAGCCTCACATGCCTCTTCTCACCAGTACCCCAGCCAGAAGCTCGACCTTGTCGTGATGCAATGACCTTCCATCACATTTCTTGGAGACCTTCCAGTTCACTCTTCTCTCCTCCCTGAGGGACTTTCTAAAGTGTGACTCAGGCCAAGCCATTCCCCTGCTCTGAACCCCTCAATGACTTTCCATTGTCTTAATTTAATACTTTTGGCATGGTTTACCAGGACTGCCATGGCTCTTCTGCCTGTTGAATTAGTGACTGCCTGGGCAACTTACTAGCATTTTATTGCCCCCCCCCCACTTTTATCCACCCCTACCTCACTTCTATCTCCACTTTTTTTTTTTTTTGCGATACCTGGGATTGAACGCAGGGGCGTTCTACCTCCGCGCTATGCCCCCGGCCCTATTTTTTATACTTTATTTTGAAACCAGGTCTCATGAAGTTGCAGAGGACCTCACTAAGTAGAGAGAGAGAGAGAGAGTGAGACAGAGAGAGAGAGAGAGAGAGAGAGAGAGACAGAGAGAGGGAGAGAGAGTGAGAGAGCTGAGGCTGGCCTTGAACGCGGATCCTCCCGTCTCCGCCTCCCAAAGTACAGGGATTACAAGCGTGCGCCACCACGCCCGGCTCCATCTCCACTTTTTAAAGTTCCTGCCTCACCATTTTAATCTGATCTCCAGCTTTCTCATCTAACCCAATGTTCTTAATTACTTCACTTTTGTTTCCCTTTAGTACTGAGAAATATTGTACCTCACAATTATCTTTATTTATATTTTCTTGCATTCATAAACATTTTATTTTGCATGAGTTTGTTTAGCATGCTAAACATGCAAGAAATTACATTTTTCTTCTCTGTGATCATTTGATCATAGTTTCCTTGGAGAAGCAGAAAGTTTCCTCTCCCCTTCCTTCCTTCCTTCCTTCCTTCCTTCCTTCCTTCCTTCCTTCTCTTTCTAGAATGTCAGGGTTTGAAAGGCCCTAATAATTGACATCCCTGCATCCTAACTTGTTTTAAAACTCACTGAGGTAGATACAGGTCTTAGGAGATGGAGAGTAAACTATCACCTTTATTTCAATAAAGCTGATAGATATAGGAAAATATGGCTTATAATGCCACATCACTGAATTACATAGACTTGCCAACCAAGGCCCTACACTTGTAAAGCTCAGAGCATGAAGGAGCAGAGCTTTGGGTGCACAAGTGATCCCTTAATGAGAAGGGAAGAGAAAGGGGCTCTTCCAAAACTCGCCCATCAGGTAAGTCATTTCTCTCTTGGGGAGACATGGGTATGGGGAGCACAGGAAGAGAAAGGTTGTAACTGTAACAAAAGTCCATGCAAAATGGAAAATGGAGCATCTTGAGCCTGGGAATATGACCTCAGTACATATTCTTGACTGAGAGGACTAAAGGGTACAAGATCAAGAGGTGCCTTCTGTCACTGTGAGGTGTGCTGTGAAAAGATTAGCAGCAGCAAGGTCTAGGTCAAGCTGAACAGGTCAAGCCATGGACAGCAGCAGCAAGGTCTAGGTCAAGCTGAGCAGGTCAAGCAATGGACAGCTGATGGATGTGTAAAATGCTAACAGTTTATGGATGAACCACAGGCTCGCTGTGGAGGATGGCAACGTGGCCATCATGCATTGTAGCCTTTACCAGGGCAAAAGTTTCAACTGGGCATAGAGGCTGGATTTGATTGGGGAAAACCAGTCTTTTGTGCATGTCCACTTCTCACACCAAAGTAATTCAAGGTAAATAGAGTAAAACATCTCATGGGGACTTTTGGACCCTTCACATATGACTTGACTCTTCAGTATAGCCCCTCGGTGACAGGAGTATGGTGGTCACTCATAGTACTTTGCATGAGTCTGGAACTTAAATGCTTTGGTAGACAAATGAATATAAATCTGATTCGGAGTAGTACAAAATAATATGAAACTGCTTTTAACACTGTTTTCTTCATGGTTGCCTGATGTTAGAATCCTAGGCCAGGAATTACTAAAGGGAGAAGGTGTCTATTCATAGCACGAGTAGGAGACACCAGCCTATAGTTTATTGGGCAGTAGTCAGAGACAGTAGATGCTCACCTTGTTGCATACTAAACTTTACCTGTCTCAAAATTCTAATATATATATAGTAGGATGACCATTGAGAAACTGGACAGAATTTTTTATTGTAATAATAACATTAGTAATGGTGCTTGTAATTTTAAGTGGGAAGCATGATCCTCAAGAGCCCTTCCTCAGCTGTTATACATTGCATATCATTGAGTGAAAAGCTATAGATAGATATAGAGTGACTCCTAGTTATTTAGGGGTTTTACCAGATGACCATACTTATATCCATATATTTCATTTTGTATCTTAACCTTTGTCTTCCACTTCTAGGGAATACTCCAGGATTACTGGGCTGGGACACACAGATTCTTTTTGGCTGTCATTACTTGGGACCCCTAGGGATGACCTGACTGGAAGAGCTGTCTATCTGTCCAGTCATAGGTGGCAGGTGTCCCCTGGTTATGCTAATCTGGGTCATTTGTTACATATTCCCAATACTGTCAAAGAAAGGGGAGGCAAGTTGTTCAGAATCAAAGGATGGAAATGAAAGGCAAAAGGCAAGAAGGAAGGCAAATGATGTGTGGAGCAAGACGGCCTGAGGGGCAAAGGGGCATGGTGAGACGGGTCCAATGAGGGAGGTTCAGGAAGAGAAGAAGGCCCAAAGACAGAGAAGTTCTGGAGTTATTCCCCGGGTGCTGAATGCCTTCTAGGAGGTTTCTTTTCCGTACCACCCAGTGCACTTGCTGGACCAGGATAAGCTCTTAAGGCTCATCACTCTGGGGTTCCAATGGTCAGCAGATGATTCAGGAGGACCGAGCCTGCCCGGACTCACGGTCAGGACCCCAGCACCCCATGGATCTGTGCCTTGGAGAGGCACGTCCTGCAACTGCCCTCACTCTGCCTTCCCTCGGCGCTGAGGTTCAGGGCACTCCAAGCTGAGTTCCATATTTTTGTCGGAAGCCCTCGTAAATAAGGCATGATTCTATAAAATGACGTTTTTCCCAATCATGCATCTTATTTTAACTCTTGGCCAAAAAATGATTAATTTTGTTTCCTGTTAAAAGCTTAAAAAATCATGTAATTGCTAGAAAAGTTCATTCTACTGTTGACAAGTTTAAAAGACAAATCTTTTTATTTGATCAGAGCAAGACCTTGTCTGGACAATTCACCTTTCCATATCCAAATCCCAGAACAGCATCAGGTATGTAGGAGGCGGTCAGACCTTGGAAGAACGGATGTGAATACATTTTAGAAAAGAGAGCACTGCGTTATATAATTGCTTGAAATTCCAGAGCTGCCTCTGGGACAACCTGCTCTTTGTGGAGTAAGTCCCTCCAAGAGAGATTCAAACTGGTAGAAACTGAATGAATAGCACCAGAAGACACCCTTCACTGTGGGCTGAACTGTGTCCACCAGAAAGATATGTCCAAAGTCTTCATTCCTGGTAAGGTAACTGTGAATGTGAGTTGATTTGGAAACATATACTAAAATGTATTTTATATATAATATACATAAAATTAAAAATATGTATACATATATTTTTTACAGATGTGATCGAGTAAAGATGGTCATACTGGATTAGGGTGGGCCCTGATCCAATGATAGGTATAATTATAAGAAGAGGGAAATTTGAGCCAGGTGTGGTGGTGCACACCTGTAATTCCAGTACTTGGGAGACTGAGACAGGAGAATTGCAGGCTCCAGGATAGTCTCAGCAACATGGTGAGGCCGAAGGGACATATGTTTTCATTAATATGCACAACTTAGGGAGTAGTGGGGACACAAAAAAAAACTCCAATGACAACGGAGAACCCTCAGTGGTGCAAGGGAAGGGGTACAAGGGAAGGGGAAGGCTAAGAAAGAAGTGAATCTATGGAATTACTGTCATAAGCAATGTGTATATATGAGATTATACCAACATCATTCTCAGTGCTACATGTGGGGGGGAGGCGGGGGGGGG